>JAAGKR010002378.1:47067-95458 GCA_011419295.1 Clarias macrocephalus
AGAGAAAGGTGGAAATCCCGTCTCATACGCACGCGAGCCCCAGGAATGCGCCGCGGCTCGCGGTTTCTCTTTAAAGAAAGCGAGCCGCGCGCGAAGTGCCTTAATAGCTTTCCATTATCGGTAAGTAAAGTTTTTCTTTCCTACCGTGATTCTGTTGCACACACACACGCAAACACAAAGTCGGTCCTGAAGACAAAAAGATCTGAGGATGTTTCCGGTTCACTCCTATTTATAACCTGCAGGTGCACCTTATTCGGTGACGTCATGCCTGGCACAGGTTATAAGCCGAAGGTATTCGGCGGGTTTGACATGCACAGGCTTCACAACCGGGCAACAAAGAGATGTTCCCATAGCGTTTTCACGCAGCATTGAGTGTAGCTTTTGAAAGGGAACATCTGATCACTCTTCATAACATTCTGGAGTATATGCAAATTGCTATTATAAAAACTTAAGCAGCAACTTTTCCAATTTCCAATATTTATGGAATTCTCAAAACTTTTGGCCTCGACTGTAGGTTGGTTGGTTTATTGTTACTTATTTTATTACTTACTCTAACTGGTTTATCTACTTACTTTTAATTAATTGTTTACTTTTGTTTCTTTTTTATTTTTATTTTTTGGCTTCAGATACCCTCCCAGACGGGTTGAAAAGACAAAAATACAACTTCAGTCTACAATCTACAATGTCTACCAACAGTACATGTTCCAGACAGCATGTGTTAGTCCTGCACTACCTTATAAATATGTGTTTCTTGTCCAGCAGTGTTAGTTACAGTCAAAAGCACACAGGGCCTTCAGCATTCTGATCATGCTGGGGTCCTGTATTTATTCTTGGTCAGTGAGTATTTGCTCAGATGAAGGAAATTATGTAATTAGTCTGCGTGCGCACGCGCACACACACACACACACAGACACACACACACACACGTTGTCTGTATCCATGCAATGGTTTCAATTTGGATACAGCTCACTGCTTTTATTTGCTTTATTTGTCTTATGCCAATTAATTGTCATTGCAAAACCACTTTTTCTTTTTACTATGTTCTTCAGAAGAGGCACTTTTCTTTGTTTCTGCCTTTGTTTTGTTTGGAGTTTAAGCTGTCAAACAACTAAAAGATTTTAGGCTGACATTTAAAAACTTCTCCTGGAGTCTAGGAATAGGAAAGGGAGCGCCGGGGGGAGGTTCATGGTAAATGGGGTCTATAGGTGGAGGTTTAGAGGTTTAGGTAGAGTATGGAATGGTGGAGAGAAGCCAAGCAGGCATTTGGCCCCTTAATGCCAGCAGAGAGAGAGAGAGAGAGAGAGAGACAGGCAGGCAGGCAGGTATTGTTTACATAAAGCACAAGTGAAAGCAGCTGGAGGGCTAATTAGCTTGATTCTCCATTACATGCCGAGAGGGCCAATAACTGAAAAATGGAGTTTTGTTTGGGTTTGACTGGCAGCCCCCACCTGGAAGAAGTTGTAAAAGGCAAGGGAAAGAAGGGAAAGAATGAAAAAAGATGAACTGTTACAAAACATAAAGTCTATAAAGTGACTGATCAGCCAGAGATGACACATGTGGTGGGTTGATTTCAACACCGGTTTTCTCTTTACTGTAATGCCATTGAAATCCTACTGACATGGAGATATGTCTTGCTCCCAGTGCTTCTTCATTTGTATAGATGTATAAATTAAAGCTTGTGTTCTTATGACATTTTTGCATCTGCCTGTATATGTCCATTATAGTTACAGTTTCAGTCTGCTACACTGTCTCTTTTTCGAGTGTGTACAGTGTGGGACAAGGTGTGTGTGTGTGTGTGTGTGTGTGTGTGTGTGTGTGTGTGTAAATATGTGATATGTGTGTGTATGCATATATATATATATGAGAACTGCAAATCTTGCAGTTCTGTACTTTTTTTCCCCTTTGCATTACCTTAGCATTTTGAGCTGCATTCAAGAATAGACACACACATCACTTCTCACCCCATTTGGCTGTCAGGAAATATCCTGCTCCTCCAGAGCTCCACACAGCATCAGTCACTATAGCAAAGCAAAAAGCTCTTTGCCAGTATTTCTGGAAATCTCCTCTTTTTTGGAGACGCTGATCATGTGTAGTCAGAGGGCAAATCTCTCTTGCTTCCTCAGTGTATTAGAATGGCTGGAAGCAGGTAACTGGATTCAGCTGTTAGTTGCCTGTTTTAAGGGCAGTCATGAGACCACACTCCTGAAGAGTGGCTTATTTTTCCTCCCTTCAGGTGGTGGAGAAGGGGAAATTTTGGACTGGTAATTGGGTTTACCAATTTTTAGTGGGAAAAATCTAGATGGGGTACCTAAAGATAGGTTGTTAAAATGTTAAGAAATCAATTTTTATAGATTAAAAAAATTATGTTGATTACATTAAGCAGAAATATGGTGTCTCCCTTTTCTCCCTCACCCCTAAGCATTCAGATAAGCCTAGGTTTATGCGTCTAATAAAATTTTAAAGCTCAGATTTTTGCTTGTCCCCATCCTGCAGATTATACAGAAGGGTTAAAAAATACGATTATTTTTAAATCCAACTGTTTTAATATCAGCAATTTGCTAATTATTTCTTATGAAAAAGTATAAAAATTTGAACAAATTGCTTGGTTTAACTTGCTCAGAGTTCTATGAAGTTTTTTCAGAGTGTCACAGTTTTTACTTATGAAGACACTCAAAGACAGAGAAAACATCTATACTATATTGGCAAAAGTATTCACTCACACATCTAAATCATTGAGTTCAGGCGTTCCAATCACTTCCCTGGTTAAAATAATAGAAGGGGTCACTCTCAGGAGCTTAGTGAATTTCCATGTGGTACCGTAATAGGATGCCAACTGTGCAATAATTCCAGTCGTGAAATTTTCTCGCTACTAAAAATTCCACAGTCAACTGTTAGTGGTATTATAACAAAGTGGAAGCGATTGGGAATGACAGCAACTCAACCACGAAGTGGTAGGTCACGTAAAATCACAGAGCGTGCTCAGCAGATACAGTACTGAGATGCATAAGGCACAGAGGTCACCAACTTTCTGCAGCGTCAATAGCAACAGACTCCCAGACTTCATATGGCCTTAGATTTGATTAGCTCAAGTACAGTGCATAGAGAGCTTCATGGCCGAGCAGCTGAATCCAAGCCTTACATCACCGAGTGCAATGCTCTTATCTTCAATAGTGAAGGTAAGAGCTCTTCCATATGCACATTGTGACAAAAACTCACAGCATTGGCACAAAACATTTGTGTGGTCATACGAAAACCACTTGATAGTGGAGTGAAAGCTTCAATTTGGTAGGGAGCATAAGTAATGGACTTATCTATTTTCTAGAGCAATAGAAAAGGGTCATGTGGTCTGATGGAGTACAGATTTATTGTGTTCCAGAGCAACTGTTGTTCAGGAATAATAAATATACTTCTTTTATATTTGGCAGACACTCTTATCAAGAGTGATTTACATTTTTTTATTTTCATTCAAGGTGGAGACCAACACCACCACTGAGCTACCAGTGTCCTTTAAGAGTCGTCGTTCCAGTCACTCCTGTCACATAACACATTACAGTTTTACACCCCTCTCCTGGTCTTTGCTTTTTCACATCAATGGTCCATCTTCACATTACACCTCCTGTCCACCATGGGCTCTAGAGCCTTTAGCCACACCACTTTCTTTTTTTTTTAATGATGAGCACATCCCTGAATTGGACTAAATCGTATAGATAATGGATGGCTAAATGTAGTGTTTGATGCAACTTTGTGTGAACATTAAACCTAAGATCATTTGAGATAAGCACTTCTGAATAAACAAGTCTTAGAAATTTGCATGTGACTAAAGAGTCTGTGTTATATACAGTATGTGTTCTGGAAAGGAATTCTAGAAATGGGAACAGTGTGGCTAAAGGCTCTAGAGCCCTTAATGGACAAGTAGACAGGAGGTGTAAAGAGAAGCCTTGATGTGGAAAACCAAAGACTATGAGAGGGGTGTAGAACTGTACAAGCTCTAAGAGTTGTGGTAAAGCAAGATTATGGAGAGTCAGGAGGAGAATATTTTTTATTTCTGCTCTATTTGATAGAGAGTCAGTGGTGTTGTTGAAGGCAGAATGTGACATGATGCATGTTGGGAATCTGGGTTATGATATAGGAAGTATAATTGTGCATACATTGGAGTTGATGTTGGAGTTGATGTTTTAGGTCAGATAAAAATGAATTAGAATAATCAATGTGAAAGGTGAATAATGCATAGATGAGATGAGAATGGCAGCAGTTTGTGGGGTAAGGGATGCGTGTAGATGAGCAATTCAGCAAATACGGAAGAAATATTACCTGGAGACAGTGTCAATATGGGATCCAAAGGATATGGTGCTGGCAAAAACAACATGTGAGTTTTTAACCTTTTAACCAAAGAAAGTATTAAAGTTGGAAAATTAGATTTTGAACTTTTAAGGAGAATGTTATATTTAGTTTATATTGGCAGTTGGTGAGATATGAGTGTGGAAGGATGGAATCAGGCATTGTGGACAGATAAAGCTCTATATTATCTGCATAATAACAGAAATGTGTACTGAATTCTCTTAAAATGTGACCAAGGAGAAGCAACATAACCATCATGCAAAAAGTGCTTATCAAAGCTAAAGGTAGTCGAGTAAAATGTTATAGTGTGCAATCTCTTTTTGCCCAAGCAGTGTATAATTAATAATAAACTCAGATTATATAATACAAAGTGTGAGAAAAGGTAAAATGACAGAGGCTGAAAAAGGAAGGAAACGCTGTTAAACCAGACGCAGTAAGCGATGGATATTAGCAGGAAGTTCCAGAAAGGATTGGAGGCATGCTTTGCAGGTGGGAACGAAGATGGGAACGAAGGAGGTTGGTGGAAAAAGAGGAAACCAGTCTGTGCACAGGTGTTATTGAGGAGACATTGCAGTCTGTTATTAACACCTTGAAACCTGGCAAACTGGATCCTCCCTACAGAGCATGCACTAATTACCCAGCAGACCAAGAGGAAACTGCCCTCTCCCAGACATCACTGTCACAGAAACACTTGTTTAGGATTGATGAAACTACACACTCATATCAGGCCACATTGGCATTTACAATTGGTAGTGTTTTTTTTTGTTTTTTTTCATTTGTTTCTGTTTAATCAAGTGGCTTGTTTGGATAAATTAAGAATAAATCGTGGATGCTATTGGTTAGCTATCTTGTTATCTCTGCTTCTTTATAGCATCTTCTCTACAACACTGGGTGAAGTTTGAGCAAATTACTGTTCAGAGCAGTTTACTCTTAGTCAGTCTTCTCTTTGAAGTTGAAACCTGAATTTGGAAAATGGAAAATGACCTCAAGTAACTTATAAAGCTATCCATTATAAAGCTGATCTCTACTGCTAGCACACAAATTTAACCCTGTTGATGTAACAAGCTTTCATATTTGAAAGCAAGCATTCTCTCGCCTTCTCCCTGCGTATTTGTTTCTTACCATGATCACTGGACATAATAAGCGCTAGCATTTTGCCATGAATATATATGGTGTGTAAAGACTTTGATGAGCAATTAGAGGTTTAGAGTCTAAATCACATAGTACTTCCAACAGAAAAAATATTAATAGTACATAGTAAGTGGGGTGGACTTTGCTGTTACATTCACTTTTAATCACTGCTTAAATTTACTCTTCTTAATAATAATAAAAAAGTACACTTCAATAGTTTTTAACCAATTCAAGCTTCCTAAATATGGAACTCATATTGATACTGAAACACCCCAATGTTGGATTCCATATACTGTATGACAGCAGTCTTGGATACAATTCCATGATCTATTGGGATGAAAATTGGATGGTGGAGGCAGTATATTTTTTATTATTTGTACAAAGCTAATTATGATCAAGCAAATTCCCAAACACAATTTTTTTTTTCACAAAAAGGAAAATTACATACATGTGTATCAACCAAACACCAACTCATGTAAGTACACATATTCTAGAACATATATATGTTCATGTTCCCCCCCATCCCTAGCTGGGGCTAGTGCAGGTTTCATTTTGCCTAGGTGCTGAAAGGATCTCAAATGGCCCAGATCCATCAGATGTACCCAAGTCAAGGCCCTTTTTCTTTATGACGAGACTCTAGACTTATTTGTTGATTCTTGTTCCCCTAAATCATTAATTTAGACTGTCTGGACAGGCAGACAGAGTAACTGAGAAACCTGAGGAAAAAAAACCTTCACTACAAATCCCCTTCCTCCCTTTGCCTTTTTCTCCAGCAGTTGCATAACAAATGATGGCACCTCCATTTAATTACTTTTAGGTTGTTTGTTTATTTATGTGTAATGGATGATTCTAGACGGACCAGGCTCTGACCAATCACAGAGCTACTCATGGAATGTGAAATGGCCTTCCACAGGGTCTTTTCTTTTTCTTGAGTTCTTTATTTCTGTCTCACCATCAAAGCTGAAAAAAAAGAAAGAGCAAAACAGAAAATGAATAAACAGAAAGATTTGTTTATTTCATCCCTTCTTTTTGTCATGTAAAGGAATCTGATGGGTTTTGAAAGGCCATCGAGGACGGCTGGTTATTTTGAAAGTGGTTTGCACAGTCACGGGGGCGCCTTAACACAGCCCGGCATATTTCATCTTTTTTTTTTTTAAACACATCACCAGAATGTAAGGAGAGGAGGGGGTGTTGGATTGAGAAGCAGCAAAGAGGAAGAGCAGTTCTACTCTACAATTTTTTATTATTTTTTTTTTTTAGAAGAAGAAGAAGAACAGACATACTATTTTATGATAGTAATATGGATAATTATATTGTGCAATAATGCCAAATATTTTTCTGAGATCTGAAACTCAAAACAAATACCATGGGGCTATAGTAGACATGTCCTGAAACAAAAGTTTGTTTTTCCCGACCATGACAAAATACTATGCTATGCTCAAGACAGATAATTTACTTTTTTTTTTTTTTACATAAATTTTCCACAGATATCACTGCAGTCCAATTAAAACTACAAATAAGTATTATTAAAGTGTTAATTTTGTTGCAATTTCCCTATTTTGCTAGCTCACTAAGCGACAGTGGAGTCTGCTTTTATTTCGCGGGGGTGTGGGGTATTTCAAGTGCTTCAGCACTCTGACATCAGGCTGAGAGAGCAGCACCCATGGGTGTTACCCACAAAACACAGATACTTAGGGTTAATAGGCCAGCACTATCATGAGAGAGTGATACATGCTTGCGTGAGGGATACTTTAGTGAAAGAGAGATAGAGGTATAGGATCTTAAACAACAGAAATCTGGTCAAACATTTGTTACCCCATTGTTACATTTGTAAGAGACTAAAGTATCCAGCTTAGCAATTTATAATTCCAAAACTCATTGAGTACGCTTGCATCAGTATCCATTTTTTTCATGCACATCATTGCCATTTCACTTTCTGCCCAGTTTGCTCACATGGCAGATGAGAGATCATTGCCATGGGACAGAATCCCTTTTGGTGTTGATCAGAATCTCTTTTGGTGCTCTGTTGGTGTTGACCAAATACAGTAGGTCTCCCCGGCTTGAAAAAAATTTGCTACATAGGAGGAATCTCTCAGTAACTTCACAGCCATGGTCTACTCTGTTCTGTACACTCAGTGTGCTTTCATATAGTGGCAGCCAATAGAAATAAGCTTGGTGAAACTCCAAATGCCACTTTAGTCATTCTGATAATGTGTAGTTCGTTTGACTTGCTTTAGTCGGGGACCTACGGTATGTAGGAACCTAACCTTAGTAAAATCTGCTGTGAATACTGTCTGGTGTATTCTGAATTCAGTTAACACATCTAACAGATTAGGACTCAGATTAGATTTAGGTCTGAGACAGTCATTGAGGGATGATCAACCCTCCTCATATGATGATGTAATGGTCTGGTTTACCATATCTTCTTGAAGGACAGTATGATGCAACAGAAAATACTTCACAGCCCTGACTTCCGTATTCTTACCAACTCTGTTTGTCTGGTAGTCTGGGGCATCTGGTTTGTCAGGTCACCATGGAACTGATAGCATCCATCCTTGAGATTTACAATCTGTTCAAAGCTGTTTAGAGCCTCTGTGTCCTTTGCTGTGGTCTTTTTTTGTTGTTGTTGTTGTTGTTAACAATGCCTATTGACTTTCCTAAAATTATGCTTTTTTTATTTTATTAAATTTTTTTTTAGATCTTTATGTCTCCTGTCGGTCCTTGAACAGCTCATCCAAATCTGCTTTCAATGGCAACAAAAGATTCTGGTATCTTCTCCTTCCAGAATTAGATTCTATAATTCAACCCTTAACCGGCACTACTTTTACTTCTGTAAAAGTCTGCTTCTACTAATACTGACAAATCTGGATCATTAGCACCTTCCAATTAATAGTTGCAGGCATTTTCTCTTGAACCTTTCTTGAATGGGGTCACCTCGTAAGCACTCTCTTCCCAGCATTGTGTTTTGTGTCACTGCGAGCAGCAGATCCAAAGGTATGGAGACGCAGCGTCTCTTGCATTACCACAGGCCGTTTAAGTGCCATAACTATGCTTTCATGAATAAAATTGTTATGACAGCCTACATCCAGCAGACAGCACAACTCCCCTTCCTGCTGAGCATTCTGTCCATGCCTGAAGCAATATGGTGTTATGGCCATCAGACTTCAATTTCACTGCATTGGACACAAAAGATACCACAGTGTGGCCTATTGAATATTTTCTTATGTTGTGCATTGTTTTTTCATGTTACCTGGTCCTAAGAACCACCCAACACATGATTAAAACTTGAAAGGATGGTGGTGAATCCTCAACTTTATGGAAGAAATGTCAAAATATTAATGGAGATCATTTGAAGTTGTATCATAAAAAGAATAAATTAACAGTAGAAATCATATATTTGTTTAATAATGAAAATAAGAGAATTTCCATGCACAATGAATTGGCCACGTAGGTAAAGGCAGTTGAATAAAATCTTAGCGTCTGCAACAGTTGTTATTGTGTTCAGGTGGGACAGTGTAGGACTTCGGGTAAGAGAAATTCTTCAAACATCTCAGAACAATCTATTTATTTAGTTACATTTCTGACACTCACTCACTGAGTGACTTCTGAGATTTACCGTCTGCTTACATGAGCCTTGCACACAAAAATACTGTATGTTCTTGATACTCCTGCATGCCATTTCCTTCTTTGACAAAGTAGAATTTAGAATTAGAATTTTATTCTTCAGTGTCTACTGTATATCCAAGTTAATTCAACTTTTTTATTCACAGAGAGCATAATTTTATACAGTTTATCACAATTAGGGTCTTTGCTAACATAGGGCTCCAGTTGCTGACTGAACTGGTCACCAGTTGGCTTAATGTTTTTATTTTACAACTTGTTTTTATTTAAAGAGTCACCAGTGGGAATCCTGAATGCTTCACAGATGGTCATCAGTGAACCCAGCCCTTCTGTGCCATCATGTTCGCTCCGGTACTCTTATGTTCTGTCCACAATGAATAGCTATGCTTGGAGGGACGCGCCAATAAGCAGTTGGAGAAGGAAACTGCAGTACAGAAGAGATTTATTTCACAGTTAATGTGATAGCATTTTTATCAGTGTTGAATATATTAATTTAACATTAAGGATGTCCTGTTTTCCATTAATTTACTTTAGATACCTGCCTAGTGCCGTGCTAACATGTGTGTTGTGAGTTAGCGTAGCCGGCTAATAAGCCAAATTAGCTTAAGTTAGTCAAGGAATTTTCTCACCACCAGCCTGTCCAAATTCTGCCTCCTACAGTATACATCACATGCCCCTGATACAGCTACTGAGGTGACCAGTGAAAATTCTCAGTAATTTCATCCCAGCTAGACAGTATTCAGTCACATACTAGCACATACTGCTAGCAAAGCACAGCTAACTTAAGTTTATTGTACCCAGGGCTTCAGTTTAAATCACATGAGTTCACCTGGTTATGTTGTGAAAAGGTGCTATGGATTTCGATTCCTAGCATTTTTATTTGGCTCCTAAATATTTTAAGTTTAGAAGCCAAAGGCTTGTAAAGATTTCTGTTTGTCTGAAGTCCTGTGACATCATTTTCAATGCAGGTCAGCAGCCTGACTTCCAAAAGCTCTGTCATTTCTGCTAGTTCTGTTAGCCTCCAACTTGTACAAAATGTGAAGGCTTTCAAGGTTTCTGACACCAAAGTATGGTGTAGCAGAAGCTTCGAATAATGTATCAACTAAGCAGATTTGTGCATCTGTTAGCAAACTTGAACAAACACAGTCAAGACCATGATAACTTCAAAATAAGAGTGCTGTATATAATAATAATAATAATAATAATAATAATAATAATAGTAATTGTATTGTAAATAGTGTAAATAAGGCACCTTCACCTTAAACGGTTATATATTCCACTCAAAATTTAAGAGGCTTTCTGGATGTAAGTATTGCTTGACCCTATTTTTGAAGTGGAAAAACTGAAAGGTTTGTCAAGCAATGACCTTGATGTCAGTGAGAATGAAACTTGCATGTAAAAAGAGGAACAATGAGGAGGGTTGAATGAAGAGCAATGAAAAAGACATGAAGGAAGACATGTTAATGATATAGAAAGAGCTATTTATATAAAAAGAGAAGGAAAAGACAGATAATTAGCCTAGCGGAGCTTGCTTGTTGGAATGTCGCTTCCTGCTGAGACCGCAACTTAATTCCACATTCACGGCTGGAGATTCAACACTTGCTTGCACGCACTTAACCTCCTTCCGGATCTCCCTAATTAGTCCAGACCTGGCACAGGTGCTGTAGTGGCAAAAGGTCAGTATCGGCCATTGACCTGACACCAAGCACCAAACACTTGCAGAAAATGTTTTGGGGTCACCCACATCTTTTGTAACCTTCCTTAGTAAACATTTGGGCAGCACATGGGCTGTCATCTACTCTCTTGCCTCAACATGTCACCTTGCAGCAGGGCTTTTATGGCTGCTACTAAGCAGGCTTCCTCCCTTTTTCTAGCCCAGAGCAGAGCTTGAGAGACTGTACATTGCCCCTGTGCTAATGAGAGACCAGCCTAAGGGGTACAGGATGGGGGAGAGGAACAAGGGCTGTTATGGGTGTTGTAAGATTTGTAAAGTTAGAGGGAGTGGGTGTGGATGTAGGTGTATTTGGAATGCTGAAAAAAAAAAGTCGGGGTGTGGGGGGGGGGGGTGGTCTGGTTGTAGTAGAACAAAAGCTGTTGTGCTTTTTCCATGTTTGGAAGTGGGGCGATAAACATTTCCTGCTTGAGGTTGTTAGGCTGTTTGCAAAAGTGTGTGTGTGTGTGAGTGTGTGAGTGTGTGTGTGCGAGCACACATTTATAAGTGTACTTTCAAAGAACACGAAGTAAGGTACAGAACTCTTAATGATTTGGCTAAATCGTTGGAGTTAAATCTGCTTATATCAATTAGTTGAGTGTCTATCATTGTCTGCTTCTGCCTCTAAACTCTATAATGTCTTATTTTGCTCTCTTTCTTTGACACATTTCCAGGTCTCTATTTGGAAGGAATGTGGGCAGAAATCTAATCACTGACATCTGCTGTTCTTCTCATCAGTTGCTCCTCTTATGCTTCCTCTCTGAAGCTCATCACTATTTCTACCGTGAATTGGACCCTGTCAGCACCATCACTGCAATTTATTCAAGCTACTCTCACTTTACATGATGACTCAACCACAAAACTTTGGTTCATCTGTATGAATCTTTATCCATAACCACCCTCCCCCCTCCTGCGCTACTATCATTATATCATTAGTCAATGCTTTATTATGAATGGTGTTGTGAGTATATATATATATATATTTTTATAATAATCTGAATGTGATCATATTCACTTTTTTAATGGTTTTATTTTGGTTTTGCCTACCTTATAGGATTTTGATGACAAACTGTTCAGCTGTTTTATTAAATGGTACATTATGTCTAATACAATATTCTGTTTCATTACAATATTCATAAAAGTATTTATTGATGATAGCATGTTTATTCAAGATTCTTATCACTATTTCCTTTGACATCTCTGTAATTAAATAAAGATAAAGTGGTGATTCATCTAGTGATTCATGGTGATGTAACAAAGAGCAGCAAAATTTCATGGGTCAAATGTTTATGCACTTTCAGCTTGCTCCACCCAAATCAGAATTTTCTTTTTTTTTTCAATTCAGTTTGTTCTTCTTCTTTAACACAAAGAAACTCACTCTACGACATTTGTTTTAACATGTCTCATGCATTTTTGTTTTTTAAATGTTAGTGTTTACATGTGGTTTTCTTTGTTAAATGTTGTATGCTTTTAAGAGACCTGTCAAGTAAAGTAATACTACTTTATAATGAGGGTAAGGGATTACTAACTCACGGTCTGTAATATCAATAACAGTCTGTATCAGAAGCCAAAACTAAGGAAGAAGGATGGAAATGGAAAAGTGTGCATTCTTAATGGCCGCATCTGTAAATAGGGTGTTTAATCGTTACACAAAATTTGCAAAAATGTATCTTTTTTGATATAGTAACTTGGTGTGATTAGTTATATTGGTTCATGGCTTAACAGGATCCCTCACTTGCTACAAAGGATGTGAATGACTACAGTATATAATTTACTTAATATTGTGTTGTACAAAGGGTAATGAGTACTGCCATTTGCACATTTAAAACAGAGTGAGCTACTAGGAAAATTCACCTTACCAGTAGCAACTTTTGAAAATTCACCTGACCAAGGGTCTAAGAACCCCTCATCCCACCCCACCCCCCAGAAAAGCACATTTATACCTAGACATTTAACTACACTTTTGTCACAAAACCCATTTCTTCATTAAAGAGTTTACTTTTTTTTTTTTTTCATCAAATGCCATATGGTGCCTTTTCCCCCTGACATTTGTAAAATGTAATCAAAGAATCTAATAGTGTAAAATGTATTTCAATTTGTGGTAACTCTGAAATTTTCATCATTGACGAATGCATGGTACAATGCAGAAAAAAAGTCTATTTTAACTGTTATGGGAAGAAAAAAAAAACATTAAACATGATAATGGCTGTTTGTGAACACAGCCTCTTTAATCACAGAAATTAGAGTAGGTCTGGTTACATTCATATCTGGTGTAATCTGAAGGCTTTTGCTTTAGTTTTGTGTGTGAATTAAATAATTCAATAATTCACTGGGCAATTCTGAATATTTTGTCTGTTCAGATCCTCAATTAAAAAATATAAAAAATTGTCACTGTATTCAAATATTAATCATAATAATTATGCACAGTAAAGTGTTTCATAACAAAGTGTTTCATAACAAATTTTATAGAAAACTTAGTTAAAATATTTGTTTTGCCAATTTCTTGTGAGATACAATTTTGTATGAATTCAGTTAGTTAGATGTTAGATGTTAACTTCATAGTGTATAGGAAATATAGGAAGTTTCCAAAAAAAAAAAAAAGTTTAAATTGATATTTATACAAACATTGACAAATATTAAGCACAACAAACCTCATCTCTGCTCATGTAACAGCCGGCACTTCACACTGGGTGGGGTATTTTTTATGTTGTAGCATAATTGATTGGGCTCAAAGTTTGAGATGTAATTTTATATACAGTAAGCTGGCTGTGTGGCTATAGCAACTTTTACTGGTATTTCATTACAATTCAATTATTGTTGGGTGCAATGTCAAAAGCACAAAAATACAGTAGAATGAATGGACTTACTTTATCACCTTTTTTCTGTAAGCATCTGTTTTTCATTTTATGATATGATGTACTTCATTTTATTAGATCCATCATGTTAAGCACAAATTTGTGCATTTTGTATTTGCAGCGGTCCTTTTTTTGTTCCTGTTAAGTTGATAGATTAGTAAAGTTCCTGATATGCATGTTTTTCAACCTGCTGTTGATGTTGCTGTGCCTGCATGTGCGCATGTGTAAACAATTGACAATTTTGAGGAATTTCACAAGAATAAATCTTTTTAATGATAGAGTTGACCTCATTGGCTAGTTTTGGCACTCATTTAAGTTCTTTTGCACAACTGCTGACGATTTAAGGTTTCTTTTTAAGATTGTTCTTTCCTTCTGGCCTCACCACTGACTATGGCATTTGCCGTTATCATCAACCCAAGTGACCAACATTGACTGGTCTTAGAACGATGGTTACATAAAGTATATGTAACTTTCTTAAATTAATTAATTAATTTGGTGATCATATAATGTGTGGTGATAGACCATTCTAAGACCTCAGTGAAATAAACATTCTGTATCTTAATTGTTACCATTAGATTTTTTTTAAATAAATAAATAAATTCATTCATTCATTAATGTTATTTTTTGTATTAGTAGTACTATTCGTATTAATAATAATAATAATAATAATAATAATAATAATAATAATAATAATTAAGAACTAATTAAAAGTCACACACCTGAGTATCCCAATTCTGGACGAAAACCACATGCCTGCCAGCACTGTCTATGCCAAGAAGCAGATGTTAATTTAGAGCTTATTTCACAAAAAGGGGCACAAAAATCTGCAAAAATATGTAATAACGATCTCTACTAATTTACCAACATTTAGTACAAGGAACAGAATAACCACAGTCACACATCCCATTTACTTTCAGTTGTTTGTGTTATCCTTGCTCAAATGCATGTTTATGAAGGGAAGAAGTGCATTTTGCATGGTTCGGCATGTACAGTGCTCAAATTACAAGTTAAGACTTGTACAGCAGTTTTGTGTACAACATATACTAGGTTTTTCACACAGAATGTGGCCTAATTATGCCTTAAAACAGCCACCAACAAGTTGGTACATCTGGAGTCAGTCTGTAAAATGTGGTAAAGATTTACAATAAACACTATATTGCTGCTTTGCAATTGTCTGAAAGGGAGACTATTGCACTTCACGCTGATGTATTTCAGAAGTAAGAAGTAACAGAAACGCTTTGTAGTCTCTATCTATATTATTTCAACAGTATCATAATGGCAGTTCACAAGGAATTTAGTAAAGTATAAAAATGAAAATACAAGATTTTTAAACTAAATAAACAAATCGCTTATTTGAAATGATTCAAAATCAAGGCATTTCTGTAAAAATATTTTTTACACGTGAATTGGCCACCACAGAGTCCTAAACTTAACTCCTTTAAAAGGCTTTGGTGTTTGCTGGAGAAGACTTTACAGAGTGCTTCCACTCTCCTGTCATCTCTACAACAGTACTGCCAAACATGAATACAACTCTGGAAGGATGTTGAAACTATTCCACAGCTAATGCACACTATAATCAAAGCTAAATGAGTTTCAATGAAATATAAGTGTGTTTTTTCTCCAGGGAATATATAAATCATGTAGCGGGGATTCCTGATCAATTGCAGGTGTTGGATATTGCACTGGGGCGGTCCTACCAGAAACAATATGCAGTATTTCAGTGTTAAAATGGCAAGGAACTGAACAAGCACCTGAGTGGCCTCTTCTTCAAATATAGTATAGGAAAAACTTACATCGCCAAGCCTGTGATGTGAGACAATAAGGAAAATTCTCCAGGACTATCAAAATAATATGAGATCTGAGAATTATCCAGGGATATTGCAAGATCTTGACATGGGGTTGTATCTATGGGGATGCACAACTTTAATCTTGCTGGACTTTAGTTTCAGCTGATAAGCTTTGATACTTGGTGAGATGTTTGTCAGACAGGCTGACATCTGTACATAAGATTTGAGTGTCTGAGCGAAGAAAGGAGAGGGTTCGATGATTGTCATCAGCATAGCAGTAATATTAAAACCATGTCATGATAAGACATCACTGATAAAGTGAGTATTGATGGAGAATAAACTTGTGTTGAACTTTGTCAGACTTCACTAAGGTGACTGCATGAAACACATGTGATGTGACCAGCCCTTCGGGTAAGAGGTAACCCATTTGCCATCAATTTCAAGACTTACAGTATGAGGGTGTGCACAAGCCTTTTTGTTGAATGCGTCGGACGCTCTTAAAAGTGTTGACAGCAAGAAGCTTCTCAGTAATTGACACAAGGGGAGTTTCTGTGGTGTTTGCCACGTGGAAATCACACTGGTTAGGATCTTGACAAGCCATTCTCATCAGCAAGAGCAGATAGGCTGATAAGTTATTTATATGCTATGCTGCCAATAAAGTTGGCAGGAAATACTTTGGTCACATTATGACATAATTATGGTTCTCAGTGCAGAGACTGTTTGATGAAAGTTAACACAAGCAAATCACCCAGTCAACAAGCTGTAGTGAAGTGAAAGACACTTGATTTCTTATTTGTGTTTTGCTGATTCACATACAAATGATCCAAAACTGCTTCACAATATGTAAATCTGCACAAATAGTTTTGCATAGAGGTCAGCCTGCATTCTGTTTTATTTTACTGTCAATCAGATTCCTATATGCAGCTAGTAAGGTACACATACAGTACCTAGAAAACTAAAGTGATCCAAGGGAAGAGCTATTGGTGAAATGACAAAAGGCTCATGGGCGCCCAAGGCTCATTGATGAGGACAAAGGCTGGTCTGTCTGCTCTGACCTTATACTTCAGGTATTATAGCTCAAATTGGTGAAAAAATGCTGGGTATGACAGAAAGGTGTCAGTACTCAGAATGCATTAAATCCTGCTGGTTATGGGGCTGCATAGGCACAGCTCCTAAACCACGATAGTGCTTACAATCGGTGAGCACCAGAACTGGAACGTGCAAAGGAATAAGGTGACCCGGTCTGATGAATCATGTTTTCTTTTACATACATCACTTACCTAGGGAGAATACTATCCTATATTTTCCCCAAGAGTTTGTCTGTCCTGTCCTTAAATCACAGAGAATTGTCTGTTCACAAACATATTGATGACTTCTTTAGGTGTTCCAAATTATCTTTGTTCATTTGTAAACACTATGCACATGGCCCCCCTTACATTACTGTGTTCATAGCAACATCTTCATCTGGTGTCCCTGTTTTCACTGAGCTTGCTAGGCTTTGGTGTTACCAGATGCCTAGTTGAGTAACTCTGGGACTGGGATTAATTTGATTGCCAGCCACTGTAGGAAAAGGACAAATCTGACTCCAAACCCGGGTAGGTGGAGATTACTAGCTCTGTCAGAGCGCATAGCTCTGTATGCGTCTAAGACGTGGACAAGGCTGGTGTAAAAAACTACACACTTGCGGTCACCACAGACGAGGTGTTGGGTTTGTCTGCGCACACTTATCCTCACTACAAACCTGTAGAGCAAATGTGGAAAAAAAGTCCTAGAGCAATGTAGAAGACATTGGATATCATTGTGAGTTGCAGTCTTATCTCTGCATGTAGACAGCTCAAAAGCTGGTCTCTTGTGTATAGGTCTCTTGTTGTAACTCTGAGACAACAGCAATATTGACCAAACAGCCTTATTTTGGGAAACATGGCTTGCTTTGAATGGAGGGGGACCTAGAAAAGGTCGTCCAAATAACGATTGTCTCATCATCACCCGGTTGGCCAGGCATGGTCAATGCATCTCAGCAAATAGTAAGAAAGTAAAAGAGTAAGAAGTAAAGGAGAAAACAACAATGCTGAAAGTACCATGCTAAAATGTTCATACAATGCAAGATTCTGACAAAAACGAAAAACCTCAGAGATGCACAGTTCTTGTAGCCAGAGAATTAGATACAGTATAGATATCACAGCGCTCAGTGAAGCACAACTATCTACATGGAGCTGGTTACATGCTTTACTAGTAGGAACGGGGAGGAACAGTTTCTTAGGCTTGGGCTTCATCATAAAAAACTCCAAAAACAATGGCACAGCTGAACAGTATTCTCCAGGAGACAAGTAGTAGGATACACAATCAGGAACAATGAAGGCTGGTTCAATGAAAATGATGTTGAGATTCAAGACTTCTCCAAAAGAAACACTCCTGCTTCCAAAGAGTCCTTGCCAAGCGAGACGACCGGGAACCCAAAGCAGCCTACAGGAATGCAAGCAGCATTGCACAGCATAAGCAGAGAGTAATGCAAAACAAATGGTGGATAGCACTAGCTGAGCAAACACAGAGGTACACAGATACTAGAAATTCCCATGCATTCTACAAAGTGCTGCACGCAGTGTATGATCCAACCCATCCAACGCAGGCATCCTTGCTTAGAAAGGCTAAGAAGGATCTCACGGAATGGATCATTATATGGTTCTGGACTGATGGAAGTGGCCTCAAGCTCCAAAGACTTATGGCCCACACTCTTTTCAGATGACTGCACACTTCTTGCCCATAGCAAAGAATCTTGCCAGACATTAGTCAGTTTGCTGATCCAACAAAGGTCTTTGGCCATACAATCAGCCTAATGAAAACAAACAAACAAACAAAAAAGTTCCTGCATCAAAAACCATGACATGGTACCTACGACCTTCCCACATTAACATACAGAACAATGACAGAACAATGCACAGTACAGTTATCTTCACATACCTTGGGATTGTTCTTTTGGTTGCAGCGAGTCTGGAATAATCACTTACGCCTGTCAACTATAATCCTGGTTTACAAAGCTGCAGTTCTCACTACTCTTGTCTATTGTTCAGAAACCTGGGCTCTGTACAAAAAGTGTAATGTCTGGAGTGTTTTCACCAATGGTACTGCTGTGCCATTGCTTAAATCAGATGGCAAGACTATGTGATAAAAAAAAATGAAGTCTTAAATTAAGCCAATCACACCAGCATTGAGGTTTTTCTAATGACCAGACAACTGCTGTGGGCAGGACACCTGGTACACATGGAGGACACACAACTGCCCAAAGCTTTCCATGTCCTTGTGAACCTGATATTTAAAAACTTATCAGTTATTACTTTTAAATAACTGTAAAAAGTAAAGTAAACTGTAAACTTTAAATAGGACTAGCAATGAATATTTTTTCATAATTATTCAGTGTATACTGTCTTGTTTTTCTTACATAAGTTCTGAAACACCATTTTGATTTCATGGACATGTTGGTGCACTCCACTCCTGAATTATACTGTGATTTTCACAAGATGCTGATGCCAGATTTTAACACTCTCAATCAGGGTGGGCTAATTCCTTAAGCTTGAAGAATGAAAAGCAGCTACTGAGGGTTTGTGAGATATTATCTCTGAAAACACAGTAAAAAAAATCATATTTTATTCTTCATATGTTTTATTATGCTTGTCTGCAGTTCACTGCTGCCACCATGCCAAGTCAGACTTAAGATAATGAATAGTTGGTCTTATTCATATTCACATTATACTGAGATTAAGACAAGGCCTTTTAAGTGCTTGCTGAAGATTCTCTAATTATTTAGGTACTGATCTGTTCATGATCTAAATTAAATAAATGGTGCATGATACTTTTAAACACTTTAACAAGCCTGTGTCTTTTAAGGACATGGCAAGTATAGTGCATCAAATATTGAATTATCATCACCCAAAGTATCAATGGACTCCTCTCACTCTAACTCATTCTCTATACCGCTTATCCTGTGCAGGGGTGCCATCCATTGCACAGCTGTCATGGGACTGTGTGTTTTTAATTAGAACTGAGAAATAATAATAATAATAATAATAATAATAATAATAATAATAATAATAATAATAATAATAATTTCTAAGGATAGAATTCTGTAATTAGTTTATCTTCCAACAACTTAGCAAGACAAGAAAATAAAAGTATATACAGTATATAGGCTACCCCACTTAAGGTCATGTTCATAAGGAAAACTGTTAACTGGTCTATAACAGAAACAGAAATCTCTCCTTTTCTGTGAATGGAAGAGTCTTTGGCAAGAGTACATTTTCACTAGTCTATAAGCCTCAATGTACTTTTATATTTCATAGAGTAAAATTATGGAAATTAAATTTACATTTCTCTAATTGTACATAAGTAAAAAAAAACATGCCAGTATAACATTAAGTCACAAAAAAAAAGGAGGTTGCACTACTACCAGTATATTTGACTCTTATTTGTATTCTTCTACACGATACAATTTCTATAAAATTTCCACACTGGATTATTTGTCAATTATTTTAGTTAGACGTAACCTGTTTATTATTATTATTATTATTATTATTATTATTATTATTTCATAGCATATTTCATATTTTTGTGTAAGGATTCAATGCTAACCGCAATGAAACTGAATACATTTGTTTTTTATATATATATATATATTAAAAGGTGCCTAAATGGCAAACTGGCTGGCTTACCAAGCTAACTCAAAAGAAAAATAACTAACTAATTAAATAAATAATGGGTTAAATTTGGGTTAAACATAGCATTAGTTAGTTTTATTAGCAAGTGGAAGATGCTTATAATGACTAAATCATAAAAAAATTATTTAAAAAAGGAATGATTAGAAGCATTAATTTTTTACTAGGTGACGTACATTCTCAAAGAATTCTCTCTCTCTCTCTCTCTCTCTCTCTCTCTCTCTCTCATATAAACTCATCCAGATGTTGCCTGACTTTGCACCCACAAGATTGGGGGTGAGGAGCTGAGAAGAGTGAGATGGTGTTCAGCAGTGTAGTGGAGGAGGGAAGGCAACGTGTTGTGTGTTGTGAGTGGTGGCTGCCAAAGAGAGGTATAGATGTTTTGGAGGTATATATATATATATGAAGTAGGACAGAAGGTAAATGTTGGTTAATGGTTGGACATTCAAAGTTGGTTTACTGAGTTTGGAATGGCTGAGAGATTTGGATGGCATTGCTGAAGAGACCTTCAGGAGGTTGTATGCATAGGATGCAGAACTGATGCTATAAATGGGTAAAAGGGAGGTAAAGTGATGAATGAGAACGAGGAGGATGTGGTTCACAATTTGTGGTTGTCTGAGGAAGGCTTTGTGATTGTGTTTCCCCTTTCATGGTGAAAGACACTAATCGTATAATCATCCAACATGTCCATATCTGTATCTCAGACGCTCTCTGGGGCAACCCCCCACCACCCCCACTCCCTTTCTTTTACTCAGTTTTTCTCTTAGTGTCCTGATAGACAGACATACTTCCTTATCCTATCATGCTACATAAATGCATGAAAAGAGGCATGTTTTGACTCCAGACGAATCAGCTTTTCAGTCTCTTAATGAAACAATGACAATGACAGACACAAAATAAAGCCCTTGGGAGCAATCTAAACAATCTCACACACCATAACAAAAAGGAGCTCATTCAGAAAGCAAGTAACCTGCATTCTTTATAAACAAAGACTGTGAATTCACAGATGAACACTTCCAAACAGACATTTGCTGATTAAACACTGTAAATGAAGGCACATATGGCTCTTCTATAACATCCTGTATTGGCAAACCTCAGTCTTTAACTTTCTGAAAGAGCTATTGTGTCTTTTATAGATGAATTCTGGACATACTGTACCTGTGACAGTCAGTGATAAAAATGCAGCATGTTATCTCAACCTCTCAACAAACATGCACACAGGTTTTCAGAATGTTAACCATAATACATTTATGCAATATTGTACAATAAAATGATGATTTATTGGACAAATGAAGGTAATCCTATATAGAGTATGATCCTCCTCAAAGAACAACAGTTATTGCAAAGTGGGCAATTGACATGAAAACCATTCTATCCAAGAATCTACTGTGCTTAAGTCATTAATTGTTTGTACAGTAAAATAAATTTTATGTGCAGC
Organism: Clarias macrocephalus; assembly: GCA_011419295.1. Lineage (NCBI taxonomy): Eukaryota > Metazoa > Chordata > Actinopteri > Siluriformes > Clariidae > Clarias > Clarias macrocephalus. The sequence goes on from JAAGKR010002378.1 coordinate 68,655, forward strand.
GATTTAGTATTCTCAACACTTCTTCATCTAAAGGTATTCAGGTGATAATAAAAACCATAATAAATGAACTAATTTTTAGAGTGAATGTCTCAGGTTGTAAAATTCAGCTTATGTATTAAGTTTTAAGAATTTCAGCAGATCAGGAGCATGCTTTTATATGTATTCCTGGTCATTTATTTGGATTTTCTTTTCGTTTTAAAAGAAAAAGTTGGCATTTATATAAATATTTATTCATATATGAGTTCACATTTTTTTTTTCGTTCCTTTTTTAGTGGCCACTTACAAAAATATCTGTGATGTATAAAGCAGCCCATTTCAACATGACAATCTTTTTTCTACAAGTCCATTACCTTTCTGAATAGAACCATAAAAAGGTCAAGTTGCACAGCTCACTGATAAGAGATCTGCCAGACATTGATAAATAGCTTCTGGCCCCACCCGCACCCCCAACCCCGTAATCAGGTTCTCCATATCTTCCTCCACCATCGTGTGTTAACCACAAGGTTTGATGTATTATTGTAGTCAGTAATTTAACACTGAAATGAACGTCGCGAGGAACGACAGGGACACTTGAAATAAGACCTGCTGTATTTAAAACAACAGACAAACAAACAAACAAACAAACAAATAAGCAAACAGCCATGACAGAAGACAGTGTGGGTGTGCGTAAACAAACTGCTCTATTTCTTGTTCTGATTTTGGTCTATTTTTTACGGACCTATATGTTGTAAAATCATTAGATCTCTATAGAGTAGTTTTGGTAAAGCTGACAAGTGAGATATGGTGATTTTAGTGGATTCCTATGACGCTTTTAGAGACAGCGCGTAAAACAAGCGCAGCGTGACGCTCACTTTTTACGCGTTCTTGACGCAGCTGCTATGAAATTTTGTACCTAAAAAATGAACCAGAAATAATGTGAATCCGAAATAAATCCGACGTGAACTACTCACTACTTATAGAGTTTCGCCGAGTCTCTCTCTCTCTCTCTCTCTCTCTCACACACACACACACACACACTCGCGCGCGCATAATTTCAGTCTGCCTCTCCAGTGTTCCTGGGCGGTAATGTGAAACCCCCCGCGCTGAAAAATCAGACTCGACTTTGGCACGGATGCTGCAATAGCAATAGCCCCGGGTACTTTATGAGTTTATTTTAGGTCATAGAGACGCCTGTGTTTATTCCACACTGTTCCGCCCATTTTTACAGTTGTACCTGGTTCTAATGTTGTCGAGGGGCTCTGCACCTTTTACACATGAACTGCTGCTGATCCTGTATGTAGAGAGCAGAACTGTTCCGCCGCGTGGCTTTGGTTCCACTGGTTGCGCAGTGCAGCATCCTTACATCAGCTGCGGTTTGTTGCTTATCTGTGATAAACTGTCGTTGTTATTGTCTCTCGCTCCTGTTCGGCGCCGGCTAGTTTCATTTTGGGAAACATATTCGTCTGGCATGCAAACGTCAAGTCCTGGTTGAAGAAAATGTTTGGAATCTAAATCATTCATTCATTTATTCATTCATAGCCTACAACTTTGTTCAAGTCTCTCTCTCGTTTCTATGACGTATAAAAAGTTCAATGAGCAGCCTATTCGGAGAGCCTATTCTGTGTGTTTTCTAATATAAACAATTTATGTATAATTAATAAATGTAAATTTACCACTATTCTAATCGCCATGTAAAGACCGAAGTGGATTTTTTCCCCCACCTTTGGGCGGGTTTTAACTCTTCTTAGTGGAGTGTTTTATGTGATTCGCGCACGTTATAATGGACCTGGGAGCATGCGCAGAAGCTAGAGGTGTTTTTTTCCCCCCTTTTTAGCCTGTGCGCATCAGTAGCGGGATTTAGCGAATGGTGGGGTAGAAAGAGAGAGAGAGCGCAGGTGACAAAGCTGAAGAGGAGCGCCAGTTTCGACTCACATCCTTTCACCGCTCTTAGCTGGACAGAGTGTTGCCTCCGGTCGGGAAATACATCTTTTCAGTGGCTGCAAATTCTCTTCTAGTTCTGTTCCTCCGATTTTGCTACAGTCGCCGCACTTTTGGAGGAGTGACTGTATACTTCGAAAGATTGATCATGGAGAGTTTGGTGCTTCGGGTGGAATTGAGAGTCCAGTAACCGGGCCGTGTTTGTGTCCAGCCATTGCCGTGTGGATATAGTCGCAGGTAGAGCAAAACAAAACAGAAAACGCTGCCTCGTTTATGGATTTAAAAACGTGGCGCAAACGCGATTTCATTTATGTTCATCAGCGTCAATAAACACGCGGGATTTCCTGTGAAATCGTACATGGGAACTTCTGAGGACGAGAAAACGCGTTCGCCCGCGGTATCCTTGCTTGCTTGTGAATGTCTGTGTCGGTAAGTGTTTCCACTTCATAACGCCTCTTTAACAAAAAGAAAAGCAATCAAAAAGGTACTAATTGTTTGGACTGCTTCAGCTTGTGGTAAATACACTCTCGTACATCCCTCATTTCCATACCCTTCATGCCCATCTACCAGCAGCACATAGAGGTCGGACCTTCGAGCTCTTGTTTTCTTTTTGTACCCCACCGTGGATTGTGACTGTTTTGGGCTCACAGAGAACTTTGGGATACATATAAGTGCGCTTTGCTTTGGAATTTAAAATTCCAAATACAACGATTCCAGGAGGCACACCTCCACAGCACGGACCACTTCATTGAGTGTAAGTCAAATCTGTATACTTTTATTTATATATACCCAACTACCTAACTATATACAATATATAAGTATTTTATATTATAATATTATACTGTGTGTGTGTGTGTGTGTGTGTGTGTGTGTGTGTGTGTATACTGCTCTTATATCACAGTATAATACCCTACAATCCTGCCTTGTGGTCCATGTTTTTTAGAGAATGAATAAGTAGTAAAATGTGCGTTGTTTAATACCATTACACAATGTAAATATGTAGTGGTACATAGTTTTACATCAAATCGAGCATTCATTACCACTTAATAAACTAAAATGGTAGAAGTTTTGCAAGCGTTGTGAAGTTTAAGAGCCATTTGCTGCTTAATTTGTTGGAACTGGCTCCCTCTAGTGACCACCTGGTTATATGCGCTTTTGTCGCACATTTGCCTCTCAACGATGTTTAATTGAAACAATTGCGCTTTAAGTGCAGAAACTCTGTCTTGTATGCGCCTTTTGTTGCGCAGTATTGACGCGCATTAGAGCCGATTAAATGTACATTTTACTCTGTGTTACGTATTCATTTCGTTTTTACCTTTCGGGAAAAAAACAAAACAAAAAACATGCTTAGTATATTTTCTACTTATATCTTTTCTCGGTTTTTTATTTTTATTTTTTTAAAATAATATTTGATTATAGAGGGTAAATAATTTCTACACAGTTGTTAGGTTTTCTATGACAGTGTAATGTTATGGCAGAGTCAGAGTTATTTGACAGTTGGGAAAAAATAGTGTTTAAAATGGAGGCCAGGTTGTTGTAAATACCGTAATTATAATTGTTGTTCTTTAAATATTTTTTAAGCTAGTGCTAGCTAATATTAGATTGGCCGGTGATTCGCCGACTTGTACGCTGCCTACATACAAACTTGCCCGGAGGAACATGATCGTTTTGTCGGAGTTCACAGTTCACTGTCCCAAATCTGATTACTTCATGACGAGATACATTACAGTAAATTATTATGATGGTGTGTAATATCACCAGGTATTATACATATTATTTTCACGCAAGACATTCAGCGACTCGCAATTTTATATTATAATTATTATGTCCTGACGTATGACACCTGCATTCCTTTCTGTATAAATACATATTATTATTATTGTTATGTATTTATACAGAAAGGAATGCAGGTGTCATACGTCAGGACATGTGCTGACATTTACTACTACTTAGTCTGTGCGTGTGACCTACTCATAATACCATTTAAGCCAGCTCATTCTAAACAAAAATAACAATCACATTTTGTTGTCCTACATGAATACATATGTGTAATAGTTTTATAAAATTTGATTATGGTGACGTATTGTTATGATTAGGCTGTTATTGTCCTTATCAGCCTATTTTGACATGTACGGATTGTATTTTTATCAAGGCAAACTTCAGCAAAACGTTTTACTAAATACATACATTTGGTGGTCATTTTCCATCTCTCTCTTCAATAAAAACACACTCTAACCATCCCATCAACGGGGTTAAAAACTGCTAAAATAAAACCACATGTTCGGCACAGTGTCGGTGAACTTGGCGCATAGTTTAATGACTATTAGCGGGGCCTCATTTCGCACCAAACTCTGCAAAATGTAAACCATGACAAATGAGTCTCAATATAAATGCTCCCCAAATCAGTACGGAACTATAACCGGCTCCTGGAAAATCTTTAACCTGTTTGAAGCGTTATGGAGGAACGGCGTAAACATTCGTTTTAATTTGTTCCGTCCTTTTAGTGAATTTCAGCCGCGTGCACGAATGTTAAATACACTGCAATGCTTCTGTGCACAGGAATGCAGTCTATCAAGATTGGATAAAGAAAGAAATCACTAAAATCCCCGGCGTTCGTTTCTAAAGTTTCCGGGGAATTTTGCTTTTTTTTTTCTTACTGCAGTTTAGTACAAAATTGTGCACAAGTTTGAATTTCTTTAAAGCTTGGTAATGCCACGCGACGCTAGGTAGGTAAATTAACCCATTTTAGCCCAAGCCGTCCTGGAAAAAAATAGAGAACCTGTCTTAAAACCCACGTGTACAATTAGGCATTTTGTTTAAAATTAAACAAACAACAACAAAAAAATGTATTTTTTAAATTTTAGTCCATTCAAAAACCTGATATTTAAACCGTCGTGTGAGGCTAAATGTAGGCCTGAATCAAATAGCGCATGAGTAAATGTTTTCCCGTTGTGTTTAAATGAGAGAATGTTTGATGAAGGGTCATGTTCATCTTGCTTACAAGCAGCACTGCACAATGTGTCGTTTGTGAATGATTGTCACCATAATAGTCTTTACAGAGCTGACATATCACAGCAGACTGCAATATGTAATCGAGCTCTGTCATAAATGACCATATAAATAATAATAATGTATTTTTCTGACTCACTGTATCGAATTCTGATATAGTCTTATAAAGCAGTTTATTCAACAGAGTCTTTAACAACACTAGATTAAGCCTATAGATACAAGTGCTTGCACATATGTAGATATATGTATAAATTCTTCCTCTCAAGCCAATGAGCCCAACCTCTTGTGAGTGAATTAGAAAATAAATAATAATAATAATAATAATGTTTCAACAAAAAAAAACTATTTCTAGTAGCTGTCCTCAGAGCAGGCAGCAATACAGGCCTGTTGTCTAGCCCTGGCTAATGTAGATTACTATAAATTTAAGTGTTTATAAATAAATGTTACATCCATTGTATATAACGTTGACCATAACATTCTGTTACTTATTCCCAACAGTCGTGCAATGTTTCTGGGTATGGGTGACTATGTTAAACCTCAAAAAGCATTTTCTCAAACTGTTTCAACGTGGAAATAAATCCACTCATTCATCTAAAGTGTAAAAACAGGAACACAGGGCTTGTATAAAATATCAGATATCTTTCACATTCTTTGTTCTCTGGGCGGGTTGACCAGCTGGTTTGTTGTTAATTTAGAAATACTAACAGTGAAAATAGAGAGTGGACTGTTTAAATTTGCCCACTGGTTCATTTTTGGGCCACAGCCTGCAATCCATGACTAGAAGATTAAAATGCATTGTTTTTCACAGCTGCCTATTTGTTTGTTCTATGTGATATGTATTCAAGTGTTGGATTTTATGAAAGTCTTAAGCTGCTGAATTCTCGGACACTGTTGAAAGCACAGCAGACGTGTGCTTTTCTGCAGCACATGCATTTAAACTATGAGCTGATGCATGTTCATGAGTATCAAGTAAAGCATAAAGAGTTAAGTTATATAACGCATTAGCCTCAGATAAAGTGGAATCTTGTTATCCATCTGCTAACCAACTCTATTTGTTCTTTCCAGAGCTGCTCATTCAGGATGCTCTTCAGAAACAGACTATCATTCTTTGGCTGGGTCAGAGCCATGGATACGCGACATGGAGTGGTTGTGATCACTTTCCTGGCCTTCTTCATGCAAGTGGTGGTGGAGGCTACCTCATGGTGGTATGTATCTACAATATATACACTGTCTAAAACAAACACAGCTGTGTGTGTATGTGTGCGCGCATGCACAAGAATGGTGGACTGTGCAGTTGGCCAGACGAAGCATGGATAATGGATCAGCAAGGAAGAGACAACTAACTTGCTTTCTTTCCTTATTCTTTTTCTCTTGCTCTTTCTTCCTTTCTCACCCTCTCTCCTTCATCTTCTTTCTTGTATATTGTGGTGTGGCTTCAATTGGTCTGGTTTCGTCTTTTGTGTCCCACCACGTTCTAAAATAAATTGGGGGGGGTTCGGGTGTTACATGCTGACTTTAGCACATACGCCTCTGCTCAGTTCTGACTTTCTCCCCTCTTTATTTTCTTTTCCCCTGTATTGCCAAACCAAAATGATGAATATTATATAAAACATAGAATGCTGTGGTTTTGCAATGAGTTTCCAAATATGCACAGGCACGAACTGTGTAGGATTGTGTGTGTGTGAGTGTGTGTGTGTATGTGTGTGCATGTAAGCGAGAGAGAGAGAGAGAGACCAAAAGTTTCTATGGGCTTGTCCATCCTATTTCCATGAATAGAAAAAGGCAAAAACTGGCCCTTGCTGGACAAAATATCAAATGAGCTGAAAAAAAAAAATGTTGCTGGTTACTGGATTTAAACATTTCAGTGCAATTTAGAATATTGTTCTTATACGACTATTTAATGGGAAAACAAATACATCTGTAGAAGCATCAAAAATTAAATATTCAGGAAATTGTAAAGAATACAGTTTTACCCTCTTGGTTTGACTGTTTTAATCTCAGAAACTCCATCTCTCATAATTTTTTACAGTGACGCCTGAATCTGGTACAGTTTCATTGTGAACTTGAATGAAGCGAGTCTGCTTGGTTGCACGCTCCATACACAAAGGAAGAAGGCAATAAATCCTGTCTTGTAACATCTTTAATTGTTTGATTTGCTGGAAGAAAATGAAGGACTTGTATTTGAAACAGACTGCCCTTTCCAAGATGGAAGGTCTGATTTCATTGCGATTTTCTGCCTGTTTACTTTTACCACATATGATGCTTGCCACTGTGTCTTTTCAACCGGGCCCAGCTGATTGGAGTGGACGTTACTTAGTAGTGCACAAAACAAGGACTCTTCAATCCCAGTAATGGTATCCCAGTTCTTCCCCTGAAGTATCTGCATGGACAGCATATATACTGTAGAATGGCTGTTATCTGAAGTGGAGTCCCAGTTCTAGGGTTTATCTTTGAATTTCAGTGTTTGCTTATACTTTTGCCAACTGTGCACAAGGCCATTTTCCCTTCTCTTAATCCTAAACTTCAATTTCTTTCTGAGCCAAACATATATGAGATGAACTACTATGGATAAGAGTTTCCTATATTGTAGATAATGTTAATGGTCTCTGTTCTTTCAAAGCTATAAATCAGATGTAAGAGAATAAGAGAGCCCTTGCTCTAGTCTGTGAATGCCCACACGTGCTAATGATTTACTTTGTACAAGACAAGAATTGTTGGGGTCACTCCGCTTCCCCCTCGTATAATTTCCACAGTGTATCAGATTTCCTGGTGGACTAATTGAATGTGCTTGTGTTTGTGTGTATGTTGAAGGTCTCTGGCTATGAATCCACTGCTGATTCCTGAGGCTTACATCATAGGCGCACAGCCGCTGTGCAGTCAGTTGTCAGGCTTGTCCAAAGGCCAGAAGAAGCTGTGCCAGCTGTACCAGGACCACATGCAGTACATTGGTGAGGGCGCGAAGACGGGGATCCGTGAGTGCCAGTACCAGTTCCGCCACAGACGCTGGAACTGCAGCACAGTGGATAATTCTTCGGTGTTTGGCCGTGTCATGCAGATTGGTAAGTCCATAGCAGGGGGAAAAACTTCACCTTAACCAAAACGTGAACCAAACTTGCATGTTCTATAAGAGGCATAACCTGAGAGCTGCACATAAATTCCACACCCAGTTTTCTTGTCATAAAGACAAACTCTTGTGGCCTCTGTGTTCTGTAGTGCTAAAGAGACATCATCAATCAAAGTGTAAAACCACTTCTTTGGCTGGCACCAACATGATGTAGATGTATTAGGTGCAAGCTCCATCATGAAGTCTCAAAACTTACCAGTTCCAAACTAGAGGTTTGGAATGTTTGCAAATCCTGCATTTGAATGTACAGAGTATTCCTTTAGCTATGCAGAGTGTGATTAATGAGAGAAAAAAAAACTAGCTAGTAAATAAAACTGCCTTTAAAAATATACCTTTATTTTTTTTTCTTTTGAAGTATTGTTGTAATTTGCTGATAAAGGTTGAGCTGGTAGGCGAGTCAGTGCTTTTCAAAGCAAGCTGAATAGCTGTACTGTATAATGATCTTTCATTGTTTATATCGGGGCAATACGTATTTAATGCAGGGAAGCATGCACCTGGTTGGCCATTTTTAACAGCAGTGGTCAGTTTTATTTTTTCAGGATGTCACCTGTGAATAAATGAAAATGAACGCTGCCTCCAAATGGCTAATAACTGACATTGAAAACAGTGGGTAATTTAGACTAAATTTATGTCAGACTGTTCTCTACACTAACCCAGCCATCTTTGAGAGGCGCTAGTATAAGAAAAAGAAAATAGGCTAGAGTTTTATTTTACTTCTATGATGAAAATTCATTAATGATAAAATCATGTTCAGTTTAGCTTAGTTAGTGTTCCTTCTACCCTTTCAGACAATTTGAACATACAGACTTTGGAAATAACGTGTATTAAGCTAGCTAAGGAAGAGATTATGTTCAAATATGAACTATAAAATGGCCTGCCTTTGGAATACAACTGGTTGTAAGGGGGTCTGGCTGGGGACTGATGGCGTGATTTATGCATGTATAGAAATTTGATCTTTTTAATGCACGATATGGTCAGTGCAAGATGCCTTTGAGTTTCTTAATCTTCGATAAATCTACACAGATGTTTACTAATCTTGGAGGGCATAAACAACTAAAACATTTCGGTTACGAAAGCAAAATTATTACGCTCTTGTTTTGAAGAATCGTTTTGATTTATTTCTTTACCATCTTTAATTGATTAATTGCATTTTTGTTTAGTTTTGTTTAGTATTCCCACAAAATCACTAGTCTTAAAAGCTGTGCATTCCAACTTATAAAAAGTTAACTTATCCTTATCCGTTCTCCCTACTGTTTGCTTTCAAGTTAACCCTGACCTAGCCAGTTAAATAAATATATTTTAACACTTGTTTTTTTTTTATTTTTATTTTTTTTAATGGGAATAACGGAAATTGAACACAGACCTGAAAGAACCAAGACACTCTGATCACCTCGTCCATCTCAACTTGTCGTGGAGATTATGGAGAGGAGGGCAGTTTGAGTCACTAGGGGGATGGAAAACTAGTTTGGAGAGAAAGAGGGAGGTATCTTGAGGACAATATGTCCATCACCAGCTCAGCTATCTTTGGTAAACCTTTCTAAAATATCAGGGAAAAAAAAGTAGTAACCTTCCCTCTGTAGGCCAATCCCTCCTTAAGAACCTTTCCATCTGGATCACATTTAAACCTTCATTCCGTCCCGTCTCACTTTTTTTTTTTTTTTTTTTTTAATCTTACATGCGTTTATTTCATCGCCTGCGTTGTTTTAGATGGAATGGTGTCTTTACTTCGGTGACAGAAAACTCCCTAAAGCCCCAGTATTTCATTACACACTAAATCCCGCGTCTGTGAAAAAAAAAAACTACTGCTTTTAATAGACTATTATGAGGTCTTCTGAAGTAATGGAGTCTCGCTGATGGGAATAGTCAACTTCACATAGAGTATACCTTTTAATGCTGGAAAGTCTGTGGTCTTTTGGATATCCCTCAGGCTTAATATGAAAATTGCCTCTGAATGGTTGTGGGTCAGGTTATGTGAGGGCCGTCCTGCAAACCAAGGGCCCTTTTAGACACTAGAAATTTCAGAATCCATGCCTGTCCACCAGTAGGTGGCATTGTCATATTTCTGAATCAGTTGTGTGTGTTAGTTAGTAGAAATAATCCATTCATGCAAAATGGTCCATTTGAGTCCATATAGGACTGTATTTCCCGTTGTGGGTCATGTTATTGTGTATCTTTGTATGAATATTGATAGTTGGTCTTTTAGAGTAACTTAATGTAAAATGTATGTTGTAAATTTATGTTGTTGCATGTATGTAGCACCCTGGTCCTGGAGGAACGTTGTTTCGTTTCACTGTGTACTAACTGTATATGGTTGGAATGACAATAAAAGCCTACTTGACTTGACTTGACTTCACTTGAATGCTCCATATGGGATACTCTACAAATTTAAAGACTACAACCATGTACATTCAACAAAAAAAAAGTTTTGATCTCTCTTGCAGTTACAGTACATTAGTATATTTTGAAATAATATATAAATTTTCTACAATTTTCTAAAACAATGATTTAAAAAAAATACTTCAACAAATCAATTTATTGAGTTGGATGCAAAATTAAAATGTGCAAATATGCAAAAATTTTCTTTATTGACTGACTTCAATATATTATGTGGGACTTCCTTAAAATTAGGAAATTCAAGAATAAATGCCTTGTGCTAACCATCACAGAGTGCATGTATGTGATTCTTGATGGTAATCTAATATTTCTCCTGATCAAAATTTTCCCAATTTGCTTGCACAGGTAGCCGTGAAGCAGCATTTACCTATGCAATAAGCGCTGCAGGTGTTGTGAATGCAGTGAGTCGGGCATGCAGGGAGGGCGAGTTGACAAGCTGTGGCTGCAGCAGGGCAGCTCGACCCAAAGATCTTCCACGAGACTGGCTTTGGGGAGGTTGTGGAGACAACCTCAATTACGGCTACCGCTTCAGCAAAGAGTTTGTGGATGCCCGAGAACGAGAAAAAACCTATGAGAAAGCCTCCACGGAAAGTGCACGGCTGTTGATGAATCTCCATAACAATGAAGCAGGACGGAGGGTGAGCTTTTGCTTTTATCCATTTTTTCACTATACATACTAAGAATGCTGGTAAAATGTTGTATCACACTGGTGGATGTTTAAATATAAAAGGAGATCAGCAATGAAGTGATTTTGAAAAGGGTTATTGTTGTTGTTATTATTATTAATTATTAATTTTGTTTTATGCTGCACATTATTAAATGCATTAAAAAGAAAAAAAAAAGGCTGAGGTGCACATATGGCTAAAATGTCCTCCTTAAACTCTCATTCCCTGGTCAGAAATGCACAGAAAAGCCAACCAAGTCAATTTAAATCAAATGCTGGCCAAGTCCATGCAAAATTCACAAATATTCTTCAAGCAGCAAGAACACAGAGTTAGCACCATGTAACTTATTAATAATTATATAAATAACTAGTTTAAAACATCCAGCATTTAATTTATTATTTTATTTATTTAATTTTCTGCCACACTACAACTTTAAACCAAACTGATGTCTCCTCAATAAAATGCTTTTGGACAGATTGTTTTTAGTTTGCACCCAAATATGATTCCAAAGCTGTCACATGCCTATACAAACTGCACAGATGGGGGAGAAATGCACCAGGGTTTTATTCAAATGGACCAAATGAAACCAGATTAAGAAGCATTAACTTCCAAGAGGTTGGCATCCTATAATAGATAATAGAAATCATAATAATAATAATCAGAAAAATAGGAATTCAGTTTATTTAGCTAGGAAAAGCTCACTGAGATTACAACTCTATTTTCCAAGAGTGTAATGGCCAAAATATTAAGCAACAAGCTTAAAGATAAATGATGACACACAACACAAAAACATGACATATAAAACAGTAATCCATCAACCCAACAATGACAACTCATTGACAATGACATTTCATCATCTTTCTTCAATAAAACCATAAACCTGCTCAGAAATAACTGTAACAGATGACTGTTAGTCAATTGCATATAAAATAAATTTTTGTAAAAGAAATGTATATATAATTGCTTTAAACTTTCTTTACCATATTAAACATAAATAATCTGGTAATCATCGCAGCACAACATTATAAACAAAATAATAAATATGCAAAAAATGATGAGTAGAATCTTAATTTTTAATAACAGTGCATACAAGTGTTGCATTCTTATACGTAAAAAGAAAATTAAATAAAAAACCTACAGTTAGGGTTCTGTTTTTTGCTACTATTGCCCCCAGCTTGCCCATTTGGGACAGAATGATAAAGCTATACATTTATAAATCTACACATTTATTATGTATGGTTTTTAAATAAAATTTAATTTATTTATAATTAAACTTAATTGCATGAGCAGGAACAAGTGGACCACTAAATAACTATTCAATCTGCTCAAATTATAATCTATATTACAACAGCCACCAACAGTATGTTGGTTATAAACTAAGTTCAACTATCACAAAGAACACTGAAGGGTGAATAAATGGACTGCTTATGTGCATTCCGAATTTTTCCATCTCAAAAGCTAAGGTTCCATTTCAGCAGTGTTTATTATATACTTGAAATGCAGCTGAGCGTGAGACTATGAGCGTAGTAAGAATGCACGTCAGGCTCTCATCTGGGTAACAGCTTGCTCTGGCCTGCTGCGTGTCAAGAACAGCCCTTTGATCTGCACGTTTCTAAAGTGCTGTATTCTTCTGATCATGATCTCTTTTTATTCATGCCCTGTACCTGAGGCAGGTACATGTCTCAATTACCAATGTTCTAAAGCAAATCTACTATCGCAGTTCTCTAGGCTAAGCTGTACAGGCGATTGTCAGGTCCAACTCAATGAAGAGAACAGTTTGAACCATGTACAGAAATCATTGTAGCTTTTATTTACTTTTGTAAGCCAGGTTGTAAAAAAAGACCAACAATTTCCTTCTAGGCCTGGAATAATCCTGATTAGAGTGGACTGATTCAAGTTTTGCAGTGAAGTGTGGATTATTAAAATGAGTGTATAATAATAGGCAGCAGTGAGTGGAAATGGTGGGAAACAACAGTGAACTGCTTTGGCACATAACTTAATCACATGTAAGTAAGACATTTTAGAGGACTTGAATGCTGACAAGCAGCTATTATGCCACAGTTGATGTTATTTCCCATGGCCCTTAAGATCACGGCACCTAAAAACCATTTCTAAAAGTCAAAAAAAAAAAAGAACTGAACTTTAAATTCAATTAAATAATTAAATTGAAATATTTTTTCCCTTAAAGCTGATTATTTTAAATAAAACCTTGTTCAGTTGTTCAGTTAAACCTTGGATTGCGAGCCTAATTCATTCGGGGGGGGCTTGTATATCAAATTATTATATCCCATAGGAAATAATGGAAACTCGGATGATTCAAACACACACTGACACACAGGCGCGCACACACACACACAAACAGGATCGCTACTCTGTCGGAAAACGTCTTAAACAAGGAACCTCTCTAATGACGCATCATCTCCCTCATTGCTAACCTTTTTCTTCACGGAGGTTGTTGCAGGCCGTTGTTCCTTAAAAAAAAAAAAAGGGACTACACTTGGACACAAAATCAAAAAGATGCTTTATGCGTGCGCACACACATTCACAATTGTATAGTAAATAGAACACGCGGACCCAGACGTTGATTATACGAGTGACGAATGCGCACTAAGCATGAGAGACGATTACCCACAATCCCACAGCGCATGAGAAAGAAGAACCATTGGCTCAGTTGTGATCACGTGATGCTCGGCAGACAAAGTGCATGCATACTACATGTATATCAAGACCTCACTCATTAAGTTAAAATTTATAAAACAATTTTGCTCATCTTGCAAAATGCTCACAATCCAAGTTTACACTGTAATTATTTTTGTAATTAACTTCTCTTCTTTTATTTTATTTAATTTAACAGATTTTTTTTAGGTTGCTTTCTTTATTTTAAAGTGGAATGATTTTATTAAAAGAATTTTTTTTCAGTTTCTTTCAGTGTTAATTTCTTTTTTTTAAGTTTACTTTTTGTTTTATATTAGAACTATTTTCCATTTACCTTGCCCTCGGGGCCAATAAGTGTTAACTGGGATTTCATGGTCTCAAATAAATGAAGGGGTGTTTAAAAATATTTTGAAATCTCTTCCTCTCACTTTCTTTCTCAGATGGTTTCTGACCTGGCTCATGTATCATGCAAGTGCCACGGTGTGTCGGGTTCATGCAGCCTGAAGACCTGCTGGCTCCAGCTGGCTGATTTCCGCAAAGTGGGTGATGCACTAAAAGAGAAGTATGACAGCGCAGCAGCCATGAAAATTAATGCACGTGGCAAGCTGGTGCAGGTGCATTCCAAGTTCAACCCACCCACCGGCCATGACCTGGTGTACGTGGAGCCAAGCCCAGACTACTGCGTGCAGAACCACAGCACTGGCTCACTGGGCACACAAGGACGGCTTTGCAACAAGACCTCTGAGGGCATGGACGGTTGCGCACTCATGTGTTGTGGCCGTGGCTATGACCAATTCAAGGCCACACTCGTTGAGCGCTGCCACTGCAAGTTTCACTGGTGCTGCTATGTGAAATGCAAGCGTTGCACAAGGGTCGTCGATCAATTCGTGTGCAAGTAGCCTGCTGCCAGTTTGGAAAAAAAGTGTTGTGCGCAAGTAGGATCCTTTTTCCCAAGAGAAGATGGGAGAACTTTTGGCAAAGTTGGGGAATGGAAAGGGGAAAAAAAAACTATATAAATTATATTTATAGAGTCAAAACAATTATACTGTTTCAGAAAAGACTGACCTCATTGTGTGTGTTTTTTACATTCTCAAAGCAATAGGTACAAGAAGTTTAAAGAAACAGAGTATTTATTTTCTGTGATTTCTCTTTTGTTGTTTTCCCCCGTTTTTTTCTAATGTGGAATTTGTCACAGTGAGTGCAATCGGACTACCTGGACAAAAGTAAGACTTCCTGATTATCCACAAAAGGGTAAATCGTAAATTGTGGCCCTTTTAAGAGGTTTAAGTGCCACAATGGCATTATACTCAACCCCACCAAGTGACTTAAGTAATGCGGTGTCATACTGTTTCATTTCAGTCTCAACCACTGTCTGCCTGTGTTTGTATATCACTAAGAGTGGATATATTATGGTGATTGTGTGCTGCATGGATAAGCTGATTGATGTGTCTTAAACCCAAGCACACTTAAGCTTTACAAGCTACCCCTGTTATAGATCAGCAGGTCTTTGCATTAACCTGGTGCAAAGAACTGCTTCACATTTCAGCTCCAGGGTGTTACTATAAGTGAAGTGTGGAACTATTACATGTTTATTTTACACAGATTTCTGCACTGAGTGACTATGCAGCTAAAGCTGTCTGACAAGAGCAGCCTGCATAAAACGTCACTCGTGCTTTAAGTTCTATGCACCTGTTTTCTAGTGGCACATATGGTAAAGGTGCTGCAACTTGAGCCACTTAAGAAAGCAGGCCATAGTTTTGGGACAAAAAGCACTTTGGGAAGCTGGGAGTCTACATGGTTGAGTATGAAAATGTATAGGCTTTGTTTAGAGTGTGAACAATGCACAATGGTGGTGCTGACTTAAGATAAGGGATTGACACTGGGAAATGGCTAAAACGTAACTGTTTAAAATGTTCTTTACACTTGTTTATTCTTGAAAGGCACATCAATGTTGGCACTTTTGCCCATCTGACAAACCTGCCTTTTTCGAAATATTCATAATTTTGGGATTTCTTGTCATAAATTTTCATTTAACTACTATACAGTTACCACTAGTTATTCATTATTGCATTTTATCATTACTACTATAATTCATTCATTATACGTTCAACCAGTATATTTATTAGCTGACAACCATTGAGGCTTTTAACGGTGTTTCTTGTGACTGACTTTTTATATATGTTTTTTTTTTCCTTTTAAATCAAACTGTTAATGTGCTTTAATAAATTTTAAATATTAACAAAGTCAAGCATCTGAAACAAACCATTGAATCATTGAACCAGCAAATTTTTTAAACAGGATGTATTTCTATACTATGCAATAACATATGCCACCTTAAAAGTGTGTATGTGTATTATGAGATAAATAAGTCTATGTTTGTACAGAAATTATTAAGGTAAGATATCTGTATTTTTATATTTTGTCATCCTGAGCATTTAAGCTTCTTCATACAATATGAGAAGACTATTCTTAGTTTAAAAAGAATCTAAGCCTTTGAACAAATAAAACAAATCTGGAATCATATGAGTGGATTTGGTTAAAGTTATAATGAAGCTGGTTGTTTGTTGTTAAAGTCTGTAAAGCTGCAAAGGTTGTTTACTGCATTTGAGGTTGTAGTTCTCTTAATTAGTTCCCCCACCCATTTTATTAGTTTACAAGTGAAATTTCTTCTTCTAAAACCAATACAATACTGTGATTTAGTAGCTTTACCAACTACAGCCTTTTACCCCAATTTAGAAAGAAAGTACCTATGCTTTTCTCCGATTAATCTTCCTCGGTTCACACACTTTGGCATGGTGACGAAGCTAGTCATGCAGCTTACTCGAAACCACCATCACTTTCATTCCTCATGCGATAAAGAGTGTAGCGGGCCAAGCCAAGGATTGGAGGGCTCAGATTAAGAGCACTTTCCCGACATCAAGGGGACACTGAGCTCTGAGGCTGCCATGCTTTATCTCATCTGAAAATATCTGCAGGCATGGCATGTGATGACTCTTGAGTTTGTGTTTGATGTCTAACACCCAGTTGATCTGCAACCAAATGAAAAAGCCTTTAGTGCTGTTTAATACAGAGTGGTTGAACAGCAGCCATTTTAGGTGAGGCATAGATGCTCTGGTTCTGGTGATCAGAAGCATTTGTGGTACATGCAACCGATCATGTAATGAACATGCCTGATTTAGGGTAAATATTAAATTTAAAAATAATCCAAACAAATACTACTTACTATAGCCAAGATGCATGTGGACATCTAACCATCACAAGCAGATTTACTTGCTGAATATCCTTTTCCGTGGTCAGTAACCCCCCCCCCCCCCCTTCCACATGTTCAGGGGCCTTGTCATCATGTTTGAGCCTCTTAGTTCAAGTGAAGGGTATAGTCTTGATGGTAAAGCAAAGAAATTTTGTAAAGTTTGATGTTTTCAAATTTGTGACAACAGTTTAGGGAAGACAAACACATGGTGTGATGGTCATAGTGAATTTAACACATATAGACAGGTACTGTATACCAATCAGCCATAGCATTTCAACACAAGACATAATGCCCAATATTGTGAAGCTTCCCCTAGCACCTGGATGGCTCCTTTGGGGTGTGCTGTGGTGCTGGTACTTTGGGTGCTGTGGGTAGTGATTTGGGACCTCCATAGATTGGACTTAGTTTGTCAGGCACATCCCACGAGCGCTTAATTGGAGTGAGTTTGAAAGTCAGGTCAGCGGCCTTGGGATCTCTTCCTGCCAGGCCACATGCATGTGGACTGTGTTGCTCTGGGTGGTTCTAAACCCTCCTGTCGTAGCCAGAATTCACTTTTTTCAGCAAGTTGTGCTGCACTGGATCTTCTGTGGGATCAGAAAAGACAGGCCCATTATCCTATCACCAGTTTACTGGTTATATAATTGATAATCAATGTAAATCATAATTTATTTCACAAAGCAATTTTCGAAACCTGAAGAAAGCAATATAATAGTTTATACTTTACTTTTATCTCTTACTTTCTCGTTTCCTATAGATGTCTTGAAACCATTGTAGTATACTGAGATATGATCTTCCAGCAGGTACAGTATATATAAATCCACTACATTTAAATCAAAGTATTCTGGATTAGATCAAGTGATAACATCATGTGAAATATATCAGTGGAATTGGTTGAATCCTTCTTTGATCCGCCTGCATCCATCGTCAAGCGCAGTGCACAGATCATGGGTGGATGTTTATGTAAGATGGCTATCTGCTTGGGAAAACACAAAGAGGAAGCACGTCTTACCGAGAAGTGCTGGCTAAACAGAAAAACAGCAAGCAGAAATAACTGATACCTATCTTTTGTCCACAAAGCAAAGCATGCACAAAAAGGAATCATTTAACACTTCACAAGCCTTAAGATTTAAATGGAAGCAGGTCGACTTAAAAGGTCATATGGGCCAACCGTACCAGTTTGCTCATAGCAAGAAGCTAAGTTGTTTATCCATTATTTTTTATGTGGGGGTCAAAAGACGCACTTTAGTATAATGTATTATTTTACAAATATGTTTCTAACATGAAACCGTTTTAATCATTGGCAAATACTTTTAAAGACCAATTTATTATTGACACTACACCAATACTTGGTAGTAATAGTTTGCTTTCAAAACATTCTGGATTCTTTCTTTCTTTCTGGAAATATTTCTTTGAGATTCCAGTCTGATTTGCATGCTACAAGGCTGCACATCACAGGGAGCACCATCCTTCATTAAGTCAGTGTGGCATCAGGAGCTGTGCATGCTGACCATGAGGGTTATCACGACTGCTATTTCATCAAGAGCGACCGTGAAATTCTGCGTGAAGCTGGGAAACTCTGCCACAGAGACATTTGGCAAGTTTACGGCAATGCTGCAATGAGTCTTTCAAGGTATTTTGAGTGGCACACGCGCTTCAAGAGTGGAGGAAAATCACGGGAAGAATACAAGGGATCAGGAAGACTGGGCATTGTGCATGATGATTGCCGGCGAACAATCCACAACAATCCTGCCATTATCAGTGTGTCATACAGAAGTCTAAGCAATACTCCTGTTATCCTTCATGTCGAGTATCATCACTGGTTACAAAACTTGGGTGGGTACAGCCCTGAGACAAAGCAAAACCTTTTGATACCACCTCGTATTAGATTGAGATCTGGTGCCTGGAGAGAGCAATTAAAGGTTGTGACATTCGAATGATGCTCGATTATTATTTCAGCTCAAACCAGTTTGACCATTTTCAGGAACAGCCATTCAATGGATGTTTTTCAAGAAACTGTTAAGCAATGAAAACATGCAGGTGACAGCAGCTTTATTGTTTATCTACATTAGAGGTCATTTTAAACACACAGCAAAATAATAAATAAAAAAATAAAAAAATTTGTAGCTAATCATTTAAGATTTTAATATATTGAAGACATTTGATAAATTTATTATTAGGAAGTAAAGAAGGATGGGCTAATTTAAAGCAACGTTGCTACTTTAAAGCAGAATACAGAATGTGCTTATTTTATAGAACCAGTTTTGTACATTAAGACCCCAGAGCAGGCAGAGGGAGTCAGCGCAGAGTGTGTGATGCTTTCAGCTATTGTGTGCTTTTTATTTCTGCTGCTCTGTGCCCTCCTCACATCCGATCAACATTCCTGCGCAGCTTCTTCATGATAATTACATGAGGAGTTGTGTTTTTCTAAACCAAAGCAGCTGGCTAATGCAGGCCAGTAATTGAATCCAGGGCTCACAAACACACACATGCGTGTTCTCACAAGAAGACGCAGATTGTTTGATAGGTGGGCCTATGCAAGCTAAGTACAGCGCTGATCCTAGCATTAGTGCATGGAGCCGGACCCTGGGGCAAGGGAGACTGCGGAGCTCAGTGTGAGGCGCGTAGCTTAGCGACGGGTGCACAAAAGCAAACGGACCCCAAACCTCAGGTGGTCTCATTTAAGATGGAAACAGCTGCAAAAATGTGCCAAAACATTAGCATTACAGTTTCACAAAGTTATCACTTTACAGCCCTCCAGTCAAGTTCAAAAGTTTTGCCCTGAAAGCAACAATCACATGGCCTACAGGCCTAACTCTGAAACTTAGCTAGGTAGCTTTTTTTTTTTTTTTTTTAATTGTTCTTTGGACCAAAAAGCTTTGAAGACCAATGACTTTGTTTACAAATGTGCAGTTATTTAACCAGGCATACACCCTTACATGCTTACATCACATGACATAAATTTCATGTGATCAGAAGCTTTTCATACTGTATGTGAAAAATACAACACAAGAGCTACAGGTAAACAATTAATGTGCTGAAATAAATATATGGTAAAGAAATACACAACCTAAATGTGGCCAATGAACATGTGAAAGTAAATTTATCATGTGGGGAACAAAACTCGTGAACAATAACACCTAAATGACCTATAAATGTAAATAATTAAAACATTTAAAATTGATAACCTATATTTGAAACTAAAAGTGTATGGTGAAAATACCATGTGAAAAAAAAACTTGGCTAATTTAAATATAAATGAAATGTGTGAGGAAAAAAATGTAAAAATAAAAACTACATACTACTACAAAAAAATCAATATGTGCATCTTTATACAGAACATGAAAATAAATTGAAAAAATATTCATGTTTATGTGTAGGGGGGATCACAGTTGTAAAATAAAATCACATTACATCATATTACACTTCGTATACATGTGAATAATTTAAATGTGAAAGGAAATGAATCGTGATGAAAATACTTGAAAATTAATGAACTGTGAGAAAACCATATGTAAAAACAATCACTTGCCATACATGTGAAAAATTAACATTACACTATTAAGAAAGATTAATTATGTTAATTAATTGTGATATTTCACATGCGAATTTTGTGTGAGATTTCTGGGAGGGATTCTTACAGAGCATATGGCAATGCTTAGGCTACTTTCGCTTCACCTAAACAAAAACCATAGGGAAATGTCTAAAATATTGTAGGGTCAGCATTGTTAGAGTTTCAGGAAGTAATTGTAGTATGGCCTGTGAAATTCTAGAGTAAAGAAGGACACACTGGCATGAGACACTGACTGAATACATATATGTATGTATGTACTGTATGCACTGTATATAAGAAAATTAAATATTACAAGAAACTTCTTCTATCTCAATGCTCTTAATTAATTAATGTCTGTATTTCTGCTTTGCATTAGCAAAGTTCACGGCCTCACTCGGGCAAATTATATTTTATTAAATATTTTAGTGAAGGTCGCTCTTGTTCATGTCTTTTAAACCCCATAATGTCAAACAAAACATTACACAATGACAGAGAACAGAGTGAATGTGAGTTGGAGAATAAAAATTTTGCAACGATGCAAGTTATAGCTGTGAGTGAATGAACATTTTTCCCACAACATGAGTCTGGTTTGAATCACAGTGACAGTAGTGTACCTCAAACTTTTTTACATGTAAAAAAAAAAAAGAAAAAAAAAGGAAATAGTAGTTGTAAATATACTGCTGCTCTGCTCTTTCAGGTAACCATAAGAAATACTTGCACTTATAATGGAAAAAGAATTGGATGCTTCTACAAACTATTATTATTTAAACATACAGTAATACATATTTAAAGTGCAGTAAAAAAAAAAACAGAACAGAGCAAGCTGTAAAAATATTACATGCAATCTACAACCATAAACAGCAATCAGTCTCTGTAAAAAGAGATTGTTTTTATGGATTCACATTAAAACTTTTTATTATTATTATTAGTGCACTTTAGAGTAGTTTAGAGTAGCATGCTACAAATGTAGGGCCTTCTGATTCAAAAAGGTAGCTGTAGTCAACCAATAAATCATGAAGCCTCACAAAAATGTCATTTTAAATGTGGTTCAAGCATATTAGTTTCACTGAGACATTACACTGCTGTATAAATAATTATGTAATTATTTGCATAAACAGTGGTGCCAGATGATGTCTAATAAAAACGTATTTTCCCACAGCACTGTTAAATCCTCAATTCTGATTGGTAAGAAAGTGGTGACTAATGTTCTGTACCAGCACAATGCTGATGGTACTTCTGACTGCAAGGTTTAACACTTTATTTTTTTCTATAGTAACTGTAATGGGGCTTGTATAATGGTTGATCCATATAATAATAATAATAATAATAATAATAATAATAATAATAATAATAATAATATTTTTATCATTAAGTATATACATTGCTAAGGAGATGTTAAAACATAGAGTTTTATGGTTGCTGTCAGAGCAAAGGGAAGTTTACGCTTTGCAGTTTCAGTATCTTGACAGACAGAGAGAAAAGCAGCTACAACAAATGTTAAAAGGAACTGTTGTAACATCAGAGAAATAAAATACACTGGGGTATGCTGTTAGTAAGTAATTAACTTTGGGGTAACTTTCACATCAGGTCCATCTTACCATCCCTAAATTGACTTTTGAATGTTCAACAATAAAAAAAAAAAAAAGATGAAAAGTACTGTAAGACTTGTCATTTATTGACAAATAAAAATTATAATTATTGCAAAAAAAAAAAAATTCTGTGGTTTAAGAGGAATAAAACACTTCAGAATGTGGTGTTATATAAAAATAATCAACTTCATGCTCTTTTGAACCAGCATGCCACTTCCTTAATAAGTTCTGCCCTAAGCAATCATCAGAGGATATGTACTTTAAATGTACAGTACAATCCATTAAATCAATGTCAGAACTTGATTATGAACTATTGTTTGTTCCAAATAAAAATCTAAATGATTTCCAGCGTTAGAAAGTCACACTTGCCACTCAAATACTTTTACACTGTTTAGCCTAAATAGAAGTGAAGGCTTACACAGGAGTCACAGCAAGAGGAAAACAATCAGCAAATCAGTGAGGCCTGGCGCAGAGAAACCTCACATTCCCTCTCACAAAGAAAACAGCTATTCCAGAGCTGGAACGGAAATGAACAAGAATATTCACCTTTCAATGGGTATTAGTTTTACAGGGTCCAAGGGGGACTTTACCCACATGTTCTGACTGTTCCAGTTTTCCACTAAAGGAAAATAAATAAAAGTGAGTGCAGGTGATCCAGGAAAAAGATTGTTCTTTAAAAACTTCAAAAAGCAAAACAGAAGCTACAACCACAGCAAAACGTCTTTTGTATCTTAAATTAATGATTCTTTCTTTTTGGTTTTTGAAGATTCACACTTCCAAATTAAGCCTTTTTCCCGATTTAGGGATTTACAGAAGAGTTATGCTCTACAGCCAAACATGAATTATGACTTGTCTAATGTCGTAGAGTGAGCACACGCTGTTGCCGATACGCTTCATTTAAAGTGGTGTGAAATCAAATGATCTCATTTGGATAGCCATGAAAATGTCTGTTGTTGTTAGAAAGAAATAATATGACTTAGGATCATAACTTGTACAATTACATCATGCATTTTTTTAAGAAACACTACACAAGTCTTCTAGTGTATCTAAGAATAGATTCATTGGCATTTTCTCATTCATTCATTCATTCGTTCATTCATTATGAATTTGTCTATCTATCAATCCAAGTTTATTGTTAGATGTTTTCCACTCGCCACTGCACAACGTGAACCAATTATAAAATTTTCATTAACATGGAAAAAATGAAAAGCATATACAGTATGTCCCCAGGAGTCCAATCTTGTTCTCACACAAAGTGTGCGTCTAAATAATCAGAACTGGGAGCTGGATGCCCATATGACTGATAGATTTGTTGATCAAAGCAGTGGCGACCGGTGCAAAAAATTTTGGGGGAGGCCGCAAACAAACAAACAAAAAAAAAAATTATAATAATAATAAAATTCAACTTTTAATACTTGCCTGTAAATAGCCATTCATCAGGTGATTAAGCATCATTACTACTAGTATAAAATAAAGGCATGACTCACATCGCATTCAGTCAGCAGCTCCGCTTGCCATTAAGAAGTGCTGAGAATGGTCCAATCACATGAACCCAAATATTTAAAAAATATTGATTCGCTAAGAACAAAAGTGGGCAGGTTCGGGGCGCAAAGTGCTGCGACCCAGGATGATTAGACAAAATCCAATTAGAGCGCAGCCTTGTTTGTCCGGTGCCCCGCGTACACGAGCACAAATGAACGTAATACAATTTAGAGTTTTTTTATTGCAAATAAATTATTTTACAGAAATAATATACTATGTATGTAATATATAATACATAATAATATGTATTATAGAAATACAGCAGAATTTTGTGACTAAATTACTTGATTTAATTATTAAAATAAATAATTATGTTAAATAATTACATGTTAAAGGAGTATTCTTCTCGGCCTAACATTAAGGGGGTTAGTAAGGCTTTTTATGTCTTTGTAATGAGTGCAGACAGATGTTTTTAGAACAAAATGATTCCAGAACAAACCCATACTCAAAAACAAACCCAAAGCTCTGTGCCATGCATCTTATTATTTTTGTACATAAGACACTGAAGAAAATTGGTATATATAGTGTATACAATGTAAAAATCTATTTTGTGTTTACACTACATACATGTATTAAACAAAAATGACACAATTTTCGACCAGGCATGTATAGCAATATTGTATTCTTTCTAGTATCAGCTTCAATTTTTTAAGGGCTGGAACTTTCATGTTTATCCTCATTCATATGTCAGAACTTCTCTGAAGGTGAACATAACCTGAACCTGACTCACATTGCATGACCCCGTATAAAAAATGGGCTACACAAATGAAAAGCCATAAAAGTGGCCCAGGAGTACTAAATCAGTGCCATAGTTCTTTAGTAAATGATTGCAAATACATAAACAGCAATGCATCACATGAACATGCATGTTTAACATTTCTCTCCTTGTTTTCTAATTGAATTTGGGATAAACTTGGCATGGCCACAAACTCACCCAGGTTTGCTTTAGTATTAGCGCAGAGTGTTAAAATAATCTTCCTTTAGCATTGACTGACTTAGCAGCGTTTATGAAAGATGAATTATGAGTCACAGGTGCCGAATTTCTCTCCTGTCATGTTTCACTAGATTCCAAGTAACCGTTTTGACCTCATGACTAATTGATTTTCCCTCTGAAAAACAGGCCTGACACACTTTCCAGACTTCTGACAATATCCTACATAATTTACTGTGTTGCAAGAGGGAGGAAAAGTAAGAACAGAAAGCAATGATGGCACTGATCAAGAAATATATTCATATATACATTTTGTAATTTTATAATAGACTACAACAAAAGATACAAGCTAACAAGCTAATTAAAAGCTTGCAAACCACCACAACAACAACAACTACTACAGATACGACAAAAAATACAAATTATAAAGTTTTAATAAATTCCTGTAAAGTGATGGCAGATGTTTGGATTTATTTTTTAACAAACACACTATTCACAATTCACTTTCTCTCACACACACACACACACACACACACACACACACACACACACACACACACACACACACACACTTTATTAATTTATATAGTACAGTATATTATATTCACATATTCAAAACTGCACAAATCTGTATCTAACACTATTGATTATTTTCAAGCAAAGAGTTTTACATCATATATTGACTGGGTTTATTTTTTACTCTTTAGTGACCTGTACAGAAGTTTCTTTTATGTAGAAAAAGCAACTATTCTTATGGCATTTCTTTGTATGTTCGCAAATGATTTGAACAGTACTGTAAGTTAAACAGCTGTTTGGTTTTACTGAGCATCGTGAAAAATATGAGTTCTTCTGTAACTTTCTCACACTTGCTTCTTTCCATTTTCATGCACAACTTGGGAGGATACATTTTTTTAAAATTATTATTATTGATGTTTGTTTATTTCCATCTGAATTCTGGTCTGTCATGTATTATGTTGCTTTCTTTACAGGCATGCAAATATTCGTCCATAATATTATTCATTTATTAATTTTAAGGTATGTTTGGAAATAGTGAATGGTTTTGTACAGAATAATTATATATCAAACATCATTTGTACTAAGTGTGCCTAAGACGGTGCCTAAGACTTCCAGAATCACACAAATGCTAAATATAAATAAAACCTTTTTAATTTTATGTGCATTTTATAGTTTCTTTTATCAGACTTCAAATAGGCGAAAATGCAAAATCAGTAAAATGAGAAGTCAATAAAAAAATATTAATGTAAATAATGCATTTTGTGCTCTTTTGGCATTACAGTTAACTTCCACGCTGAGAAATTCAAAGTGTGGAAACACAAAATCCTAAGTGGTTTGGCCTTCATCGAGAGCTGATTAAAGTCAACAGTCCTTTTGGATGGAAATTCTTCACCCTCATTTAATTTTACGATTCTGTGATTTCTTTGTGTCTATGAATCCTATTCCGGCTGAACCATAAATCATGTTGTGTGTGTGGCTTGCCATAAAATCAAACATGTTTCAATGAAAACAGCAAGGAATCTCAGGAACTTACCACATGCATATGGAACTGAAAATGGGTAGTATTTATTGCACACTTAATTAGCTGAATTAATTAGAATCCCATAATGCCTCCAAATTAAACACTTACACCCATTTAATCATATTACAATTCAAAATAGTTCAAGCCCTAATTTGGTTTGTTAATATGAATCATGTGCAAATGGAAAAATGGAAAGTGTACTCTACCAGATGTTGCTTTTGCAGATGTTCATAAATGAACATGTAATCTCTCTCTCTCTCTCTCTCTCTCTCTCTCTCTCTCTTTCATTCTCTTGCGGACCTTGTGTGTGGACTTTTTCCATCTATCTTTAGTAACTTTGTAAGTGCACAAGTTCATTTCAAATTACAGCATGTCTTGGGTGTATTGTTTGCATGTTTGTTCTTGATTCTTTGTGTGTGTGTGTGTGTGTGTGTGTGTGTGTGTGTGTGTGTGTGTGTGTGTGTGTGTGTGTGTGTGTGTGAGAGAGAGAGAGAGAGAGAGAGAGAGCGTGGTGTGGTCTGTCTGCCTGTTTACTTGCTTTATGGAAGTCTTCACAATAAAGAAAAAGGTGTCTGATGTGCATGACCACCCAGTTAACACATTTTAAATTACTGTGTGTGTGGTGGTGGTGGTGGTGGTGG
>JAAGKR010002379.1:0-46551 GCA_011419295.1 Clarias macrocephalus
GGACAAAACACAGGGTAGGAAATGAGAACAAACAGGAAACCAGAGAAAAAAAGGTCAGACTTAAAGTGACAATAATGAAAGACTTTGCAAGAATACAACGTCACAACAGGGAACACTTAGATCAAATGATCTGACGGTGACAAAAAAATGGATGAACCAACAAATGACAAGACGGAGACATAACTACGACAAAATACAAAACAAGCATGGTCCTGGTCGCCATGGGAACTGCATGAGAAAGCTGTGACAAAATGCTTAAAAGTGAGCGCTTTTTTTTTGTCTCAATAGTAAAAGTTTTTTTTTTTTATTATCTCATTTAAAAAAATTTACTGCGCAGAAATAATGTTACTTCTTAATGAAGGCCCTGCTGCATCTAATTAATGTCCCAGGGTCCATGTCCAGCTGTCCACCGTCTCTGCACCTGCTGTGTTGAAAGGCAACAACGGTACAAAAGGTAACATATAACCCCACCCCACCCCACCTCACCCACACTGTCTCTCTCTCTCTCTCTCTCTCTACCCGCTCTGCTCATTTTTCTTTCTGTCTTCCATCCTTTCTGTCTCTTATTTTTAGACTCAGGGCTCTGGGGGTTAAAGCTGGCTTTGAAAGCTTGGTCGTGCTGAATGCATTAATATGAGAGTGCTCTCTCTCTCTCTCTCTCTCTCTCTCTCTCCAATCCAATGCTGTGATATTTACATTGAGGTTTGCTAACGCCGGCTTGCTATCCTCCCTGCCGTATGAAACGCAGCTGTCTCATACAAACTCATCTTTAACACTGCATCTGTTACACATTTAAGATGTATGATTTTTTTTAAAAACATTTCAAAGCATCACTATATGAGTAGGCAACTGTGACCTGTGCCCTCCAGCCTTTAGAACAATACTTATACACAATAATGTGTATATATATATATATATATATATATATGAATAAATCTTGCTAACAGACAGTATAATTAGTCTAATCACAGGTTAAAAGTCCTTACAGTTATGAATCATGTTGATTATGAATGAACGTTCACAGGTTATGAATGTGTGTATACTGTACAGTATATGGACACTAGTATTTAGCCAAACATGCACTGACATTGCATCTAAATACGTATACTTCAATATGGAGTTGGTCCCCCTTTTGCTGCAATAACACCTCCATTCATACTGTAGAGCATTTATGAGATCAGACACTGATGTTGGATGAGAAGGCCTGGCTTGCAATCTCAGTTCCAGTTCATCCCAAAGGTGCTCGATGAGGTTGACGTCAGGGCTCTGTATTAGGGCCGGTCAAGTTTTTCCACACGAAGCTCATTAAACCATGTCTTTAAAGTCCTTGCTTTGTGCACTGGGTCACAGTCATGTTGGAAAAGAAAAGGGCCTTCCCGAAGCGTAGCATTGTCCAAGATGTCTTAGTATGTTGAAACATTAAGATTGTCCTTCACTGGGGATAAGGGACCTGATTGAAACACCTGAATTCAATAATTAACAGGTTTGGCCAAATATGTTTATTCATAAAGTGCAGCTTAGACCCTGAATAACTTTTGGCCCAAGATTTGGTATTCTTCAGAAAGTATCACTACTTTCCTCCCAGCACAACCAATGAGTCTTAAGCAGTATTCGGACAGGACTAGTTTTACTGGGGGACCTTTGAGTCTGAATTTTTTTCAGCCGACGTCTGTCATTTCATGTATGGATTCGGATGAGACTAACATCGCCGTGTTTATTACGGAGGTAGGCGTGTCTGTGTTTTACATGTGGACGTTGCACAAGAGCAAATGTTGAGGATGCGTGGATTGCGTATGGTCATATGAATACCAAATACCAGCACGCTAGAGGATTGTACGGTAGTTAACGTTGACCGTAACACACAAGAAAACGTGTTTCGGAAAAAACGTTTTCGCGGGATTAGATTTCTCGCCGAGTTTGCTGAAAAACAGTAGGTAATTTGCTCTGGAATTTTTACAGAGGTTGTGTGAGGAAAGGCAGACATGGCAGATTCGGACGGGATTAAAATCACAAAGGACCTCTGTGAAACAGAAATTTCTCTAACGTCCCCCAGGAAAATTAGTCCCGTCCGAATCGTGCTTTAGAAATGATCAAGTGAACCTTAAACTTTACTTTTCTTTGGTGTTACCCTCATGGGCGCACTTTTTATACCTTGTGTATCTATTAAAATATATAAAATATATATTATCTGATATAAAAATAGCTCGCCTTTAAAAATGATCTGAAGAACCTTAAGTAATTGGCCCTTAAGGACCAGGATTGAACCTTTTTGATCTTTCCCACACGACATCACGTTGTCTGTCCACCATGGACACGCTCACGCTCACGTCAGGACGGCAAAAGGGACGCTGTTCTGCTCACAGATAAACTGAGCTACAAAGCTAACTAGCGTCTAACTCAAGGCTGCATCCCAAATCCTTCTTTAACCCCTGATCAAGGGCTACCTTGTGTAAGTAACAAGGGATGTAACGCTATTTAACCCAGAAACAGTTACTTACATGTCAGTTTTAGTTAACCTTACCTGGACGTCCCTTTATGGAACCTAAAGCACGGCATCTTCCACTGTCTCGTCGTCTCATTAGAATTCGCATCAAGAGCACTGAATGAGCGAATGCTAATGCTAGCAAGCGCCACCAAATCACGTCTTATGTAATCACATGATGATAACAAGCCGAACGTCTGCAAATGAATATAATTATAATGTACTTTATCCATTTTCACACACTTTAGAATAAGCTGCCGCAACATACTGCATATGAAAATAATCTGTAGAACAGAAGCTATCAAATCCTAGGCTACTCTTTTAACTGTGTGAAAAAGCATTAGGTAGTTCTGTTTGTAATCAGACAATCAACAGGTTATCGTTCTGCTATTTTTTGGTTTCCAAATGTAAGGCTGTGGTTAGCACTGTCGCCTCCGGGGTGGAGGATTTGATTCCTGCCTCAGGTCTGTGTTCATGGAGTTTGCATGTTTTCTCCCCATGCTTGGTGGATTTCCAATTGGTGTTCCCAAACTGCCTGGTGTGTGTGTGTGTGTGTGTGTGTGTTGTGTGTGTGTGTGTGTGTGTGTGTGTGTGTGTGTGTGTGTGTGTGTGTGTGTGTGTGTGTGTGTGTGTTTGTGTGTGTGTGTGTGTGTGTGTGTGTGTGTGTGTGTGTGTGTGTGTGTGTGTGCGCCCCATGATGGATTGGTACCCATAAGCGGTTTAAAAGATAGACGAAAAAAATGATTTAACCAAAGCATGCTGAAGCTGTCCGAGGTTCATTTAAACTACCACACATATGTGGATATGTACAAGTGTGTGTGTGTGTGTGTGTGTGTGTGTGTGTGTGTGTGTGTGTGTGTGTGTGTGTGTGTGTGTGTGTGTGTGTGTGTGTGTGTGTGTGTGTGTGCATGCAGAAGTGCTGTCACTGACTGTGTTAATTGCTCTTTCAGAATGCCATAAGGTGTCTAGGGCTATCAGTCTGGCATACATTAACACAACTCCTCCTTCCCCGTCTCTTATTACACCTCACACACACACACACACACACACACACACACACACACACACACACACACACACACACACACACACCGAGCAGTTTGTGAAACGAATCAAGGCTCACACTGAAGTGTGAGATTATTTTTAGAGGTCTGGAATTAAATCACAGATATGTGCTCTCTTCACTATCACAGATCTCGCCATAAATGACTGCACATTCAGTTCCTCATCAAATCTAATTAGACAACACGAGCACAAACATGTATTAGAGATCTCTTAGCGGCTGAATGCGAGCTTGGGTCCTTGCATGTGTCACAGTCCTCCAAAAATAATGATCTAGGATCAAGTGTTTGGCTTTCATGTGCTAAACTGATTATCTTTTCTTTCCCCATCTCGGTAATTGCACACTCCAAGTGCATTTTGCTCTATCGATCAAGTGCTGCTGAGTGCACTCGGGGCAGGCAAGTGCTACGACTGAAAAGCAGATCCGATGTAGAGACTTAAAGCCGAGACACGATACCTCATAGATCAAAACACGGTCAGTCATTGAAACGGTCCGTCCAAAGGTTTCGCTCGAGTTTTCAGAAAAGCTGAAGAGAAAATGTTGTCTGGTTTTGTACATTTGACTGTTTTCCATGCTCGATCACACACATTTTGATTAAGCAAAGGCTATTAATTTGCTGATCAGTTAAATCAGGTGTGCTGGGAGCTGAGAAACCCACTGCTTTATCCGGCATGTTGTAGATCGTAAAGCAGTTAGAGCCCTTGGGTGAGGGGGGACTTCCTACATTTTATCCCGAACTGGTGCAAACTTCAGATCATACAAAATCATCGACAGCTCATCAGCAAGTTAGTGAGATCTATAGATAACAAATCCATCCATCCATCCATCCATCCATCCATCTAGGAACCTCTGTAGTCCAACTAGGGACCGTGGAGGTCAGTGGTGATAGCCATTGCATTTATTCCCATTTTCCGACCGAGGTAGGACGGTCAACATTTACAGGCGCATTCACACACTACTGGCAATTTGGAAACGCCAGTTAGCCTAATCTGTTTTTGAACTGTGGGAGGAAACCAGGGTACCCGGTGGAAACCCACCAAGCACGAGGAGAACATGCAAACTCCATGCACACAGAGACCCCAAGGTGGGAATCGAACCCTGACCCTGGAGGTGCAAGGTGACAGTTCTAACCACAAAATCACCTGTTCCACCTGTTCTGTGCACAACTGTTATTTCAGCCCTTTTGTTTCTGGTCTTTCTAATAAAGGCGAGATTGTGCTGTTTGTCCATTTAGTCCAAGTCTCCTGATCCTTTTTTCCCTCGTTGTTTCTGTTCTCATTGAAGACGAGATAACTCTTTTGATTGTGTAACGCTGCTTTGCGACAATGACAATTGTTAAAAGTGCTATACAAATAAAACTGAATTGAAGTAGCACATTCATAAGCGCAGAATAAGCTAGAATAGCACAAGCTGTATACAGGGTCACAGGGGGGGGGGGGCCTGGAGCCTCTCCCAGTAGACTTAGGGCACGAGGAGGGGTACACACAGGACAGGGTGCCAATCCATCGCACACATACACACACTCATTTACGCCAGTTTGGCTAATCTGCAGGTCTTTGGACTGTGGGAGGAAAACGGAATACCCAGAGGAAACCCACATGGCCGGGAATCAAACGCGGACCCTGAAGGTGCAAGGCGTCAGTTCCAACCCACTACACCACTGTGCCGCCCCTGAGCTATTACTTGATGAAAATAATTTATAAGAATACACAGAAACACAATAGCATCTTGAATGCACAAAAAATTTTAAAGCATAATATAACTTTTTTCATTTTTTTATCAAAACTTCTCTTTGCTGGTAATCAAGTTTTGTTTTTGTTTTATTTTATTATTAGTATTTTTTTTTCAAGTCAGCCAGCTGTAAAAAAAAACAACAATGAATGTACTTTTTTTTTTATGACTTTTTGCTATTTATAATAGAGGCTGCTGGGACTTCAGAGTGACTTTAAATCAATGTAGCAGACTTTTACACTTTTTGAAGCATTTTGCAGGGTTTCCATCCAACATATGAAAATATGCCTAAATATAGCAAAATATGCTGGGCTGAGCTGCAAAGTTGCAAAAGCAGTGATAAAGTTAAAGGTGATGGAAAGTGACTAAAACTTCTCAAAACTTGGATATTTCCGCCGTTTCTTAAGGGGTCGGGTTGCAAATCCTGGGATCCTATCCTAGGAGACTTAGGGCACAAGGCAGGATACACCGACGGACAGGATGCCAATCCATCACAGGACACACACACTCATTGACACACTCCAGGCAATTTGGGGACACCAGTTAACCTAACCTGCATGTCTTTGAACTGTGGAAGGAAACTGGCGTCCCCGGAGGAAACCCACCAAGCACGGGGGAACATGTAAACTCCCTGCACAGAGAACAGATGAGGGAATCGAACCCGGTCCCTGGAGGGAATGTCGACAGTGCTAACCACTAAGCCAACGCGCCTCCACTGTGTCATTAAATCATTTCTAAATGTAGCTTTTACCTATAACATAGCAAGAGGTCAATTTTATTTTGTTGTGTGTTGATTTATGAACACCGACCTTGATTTATGAGTCTAACATGAAAGTAGCCAGCTACCGAATAGGGCAAAGTCAAGACCTTGTCTCTTCATACAGCACAGTATTTATTGATTTAACCGATTTATGTCCACTACCAAGAACAGTTTTTTAGCAGTTCATGGATTTAGATTTGTAACTCACTCTTATTTATTAAAGATTAAATTCGCTTGGGCAGCACACCATCGATTTAAAGACCTCGCCTTTGTTTGTGGTAGACCCTGGTCCATCCTGGTGCTTTGCCTGGGAAAATGTCCGCATGCAAAGCACTAGAGATGATATGACCCATCACATCATGATAATATCAGGAAGATATTTCAGATCTGCAGGACAAAAGAAGCCCAATCCATCCATCCCTGATTTCTTCACCTGTCTTTGCACAGATTAACCCAGTTTTCCCAAAATGCCTATGGGTCTATTTATTAATACCTATAAACAGGCACGGATTCGATGCACCTGCCCATAGTATGGATGAGAACCACACTAAGGCAATATCACAGTTTAGACTTTAACACAAAATGGTTGGTCCAACACAAATCAAACCATAACCCAGGGTTAGCTCTTACACTAAGAACCCTAACTGTAGGTTTCTTTGCTCGTTCCAGGATAAATCTAGCAAAGTTACTGCCTTAACCATTAATAGTCCTATTTTATTCTTAAAGTATAATCAAAAAGGAAGATTCTGTTTTAGGTTTAACGTGGTACGATAAGTCCCCAACATATGAACAAGTTCTGTTTTGAGAGCTTGTTCGTAAGTCCAATTTGTTCGTAAGTCCAACAAATATTGTCTAGGTACTAGGATACTAACACACTTGGCTATGCGCAGTATAAAACTAACATGTTCCATGATCTTCTTCTTATTCTTTAGAATCGTGCAGATGGTTGAACGATTCATGTAAAAAAAAACCGGGCAATGTCTTCCATCTTTTCACCCCGCTTCATTCTCTCAATTATTGTCACTTCTGTCTTCATTGTTATTGCTTGGCGCTTCTCAGCAGTACCAGATTCATCGCTGCTGCTTTTACACTTGCTTTCGGACATCCTGTGATGCATGCTGTAAATGTAGCATGCACTGCCTTAATACCATGTTAGTTAATGAGCTCTTTGTTGCACCAGCCTCATATCTAACCTCTCGCCTATAGGAACACCAAAGCTCCAATTTATTATTTGTGTCAGGTGGGATCCCAAACCAGATGCACATCTCTCTTTTCAATGAGATGCCTTGTGAATGTTTCAGTCAAAAATCTAATAATGTACATCCTATTTATATCTATATTTATATCTGTTTCAAATCATTGTTTTTCTTTTCTGTTCTTTCAGTATTCAAACTAGATGCGCACAGACCCCGAGGTGGGAATCGAACCTGGCCCCCGGAGGTGCAAGGCCATTTGGGAATTTAAGGGATATCTAAAACCTTATTCATGGACACCAGTAACACCATTTTCCTCCTGGGAGTGATAAAGCCTAACTTATGCTTGGTCTCTTTTGCTGACTGCGCACCGCAGAACACACACTGTTCTCATTACATGGTCTTTACATTAGGCCTTTATAGTACCTTACGTACTGCTGAAGCAAGCTTTTCAAGCTTCTCCAGAATTGGATTAAAAGCCTACCCCACTCCAGCATGTCTGTATGACCTGGAAAGAACATTCAAATCTGGCAAACAAACAATAAATAACTATCCTCCTAGCTATGTGCAGATGTCTGGTTCTGGCATTGTCTATAACTTTTTGTGGTTTATTCATTTACAAGTCAACATGCTCTGCAAAAGTATACAGTATACGAATATTTGTCAAACTTCTTGCTGTAAATAGGATGCTCCATTGGTGTGTGTGTGTGTGTGTGTGTGTGTGTGTGTGTGTGTGTGTGTGTGTGTGTGTGTGTGTGTGTGTGTTTTGTTCTGTTTCGGTTGATTTCAATGCCAAGATACAATGTCTTACGCATCTGTCATCTTATCTTGTGTTGCTACGTGACAGCATTTTTCCAAGCTTGGCTACGAAACTCTCCGAGTCCCAGGCCAAGCGAGAGAGAGAGAGAGAGAGAGAGACAGAGGATGAGAGAGTACGAGATGAGTCATGGGGCTCTCAGGGAGTCACGGCTCAAGGTAATAACAATCTCTTGCACAAGAAAAAAAAAAGCCATCTCACACATTGACAGGAAACTGAAGCATATAACAATTTAAGGAATAAAGTTTGTACGTTGATATTGTAATGTAACGATATTGTACATTTGACACTGAGGTATTTGGTACATTATTTCAGCAAAATAGCGTCATGTTTCACATTTCTGACACGTTATTACAGGTCATGAGAATAGCATGCTCCATGGGAAACCTTGAAAAGCTTAGCAAAATGTCTCCCCTGGCATTTATAATACCGAACAGGAGCCCGGATGCTGATGTCATCAACAACTTAAAGAGATAAATATATACTACTACACACCTGAGTGTATGTTTTAGCAACTTTGTATTTGTTCATTTGGCAGATGGATTTATCAAAAATTATTTAAACATTTAAACAAGTATACATACAGTATGTTCGGCAAAACATTATAGCATTTTAGCCATGACCCAAAAGATTCAATTAAATAGCGAGTATAGTAATATATTATATACTAAAATACAGTATAGCATTGAATATTACACCACATCACATCACTTGCTACACTATACTATGCTATGCATTATGCCCCACTGTACTGTACTATACTGTACTATACTATACAATACCATATCATACTATACTATACTATTCTATACCATACCATGCTATACCAGACTATACTAAACCATACTATACCATACCACACCACACCATACCATGCTATATTATACCAGACCATACCATACTATACTATACCATACCATACCATGCTATACCATACTATACTAAACCATACTATACCATACCACACCACACCATACCATGCTATATTATACCAGACCATACCATACTATACTATACCATACTATACCATACTATACCATGCTATACTATACTATACCATATTATACCAGACCATACTGTATTATACCAGACCATACTATACTATACCATGCCACACCATACCATACTATATTATACCATACCGTACCATACCATACTATACTATACCATACCATGCTATACTATACTATACCATACCATGATATACTATATCATACCATACCGCACCATACTATACTATACTATATCCATACTATACTATACTATACCATACCAGACCATACTATACTATACCATGCCACACCATACCATACTATATTATACCATACCGTACCATACCATACTATACTATACCATACCATGCTATACTATACTATACCATACCATGATATACTATATCATACCATACCGCACCATACTATACTATACTATATCCATACTATACTATACTATACCATACCAGACCATACTATACTATACCATGCCACACCATACCATACTATATTATACCATACCGTACCATACCATACTATACTATACCATACCATGCTATACTATACTATACCATACCATGATATACTATATCATACCATACCGCACCATACTATACTATACTATATCCATACTATACTATACTATACCATACCAGACCATACTATACTATACCATGCCACACCATACCATACTATATTATACCATACCGTACCATACCATACTATACTATACCATACCATGCTATACTATACTATACCATACCATGATATACTATATCATACCATACCGCACCATACTATACTATACTATATCCATACTATACTATACTATACCATACCAGACCATACTATACTATACCATGCCACACCATACCATACTATATTATACCATACCGTACCATACCATACTATACTATACCATACCATGCTATACTATACTATACCATACCATGATATACTATATCATACCATACCGCACCATACTATACTATACTATATCCATACTATACTATACTATACCATACCAGACCATACTATACTATACCATGCCACACCATACCATACTATATTATACCATACCGTACCATACCATACTATACTATACCATACCATGCTATACTATACTATACCATACCATGATATACTATATCATACCATACCGCACCATACTATACTATACTATATCCATACTATACTATACTATACCATACCAGACCATACTATACTATACCACACCATACTATACTATACCACACCATACCAGACTATACCATACTATACTATACCACACCATACCATACTATACCATACCCTACTATACTATACTATACCATACTATACCATACTATACTATACTATACCATACTATATTATACCATACCATGCTATACTATACCACACCATACTATACTATACCATACCCTACTATACTATACTATACTATACTATACTATACTATACTATACTATACTGTGCTGCACTACACTATGCCATACCATACTTTCCAATTTGCTAAAGCTGATCAGGCAATACAGCTAGGAACACTTTAATCCTGCTTGTACAGAAGTCACATCATCCATAAATACAAGGTCTCATTTATCCAAGCGTGTGCAGAACTGTAGTAATGAATTTGTGTCCTTACAACACATACATAGTCACAGCTACAAGCAATGGTCAATACTACACATTGATTGATTTCCCACCCTCATTATTATAAATAACCTCCCTCAAACCGCTATATATATGGTAAACACCGTCCCTTTAAAAATATGGACAATGCCTCAAAATTACCCCACCTAGTTTCACCCAGAAGAGCATGGGTTCTCTTTCAACTCTCAAGGTTTCTTATTCGTTATTTAATTTCCATTATAATATAATATAGTAGACAGCTTATATAACAATACATTTGTGAATACCTGATTATTTACAGATCGAGACATATCTTTAAAAAACACACAAACTGTGTCAATATTAGATGTTTGTTTTTCATAGGTAATAATTAATGTCGTTTGCAGGGAGCTGCAACAAAGTGCATAGTGGCATGTACATGTATGCATAATAAGTGACATGTACATGTATGCATAATAAGTGACATGTACATGTATGCATAATAAGTGACATGTACATGTATGTATAATAAGTGACATGTACATGTATGTATAATAAGTGACATGTACATGTATGCATAATAAGTGACATGTACATGTATGGAAAACCGAAAAGATTTATAGCCTTCTTGTCAAATAATATCCTATGTGTGAGAAAATCTTCAAAATCAAGCAAATATGTGTTTCTCCAGAGATGTTTAATGGTTCCCTGTTAAAAAGCATTGATTCTGGAACCACACTTATCAGCCCGCTCTAAAAAAGTGAAAGTCGTTTAGCAGGAAATGTTCCTCCTATTTATTCATGTTTTAATTAGTTAACCACATAAACTATAACAATAGAACAAATACTCCACATACACTTATGAACATTTATGAAGAGGCGGTTATTACTTACTGAATGCCGCGATGGCGAGGATCAGCGTCACCACGATGGACACCCATGATACCCACAATGCTTTCTTCCGATAACTTTGAGCCTCGTGGGGTTTCAAGCGCAGACTGCTTTCTAGAAGATCTGTTAATTACATCCAATCAATGAGTCAATGAATGAATCAGTCACCACTGAAGGATCCATTAGCATTTAGCAATCCTTTAGATTTTTTAATAACTAAAAGAACAACTGAGGAGCCTTTTTCATCTAAACATGTAGAGTATAGCATAGTATAGTAATATATCATATACACAAGTACATTATAGCCTTGAATATTACACCATATCACATCATACCTTGCACAACACAACACAAGACTATTCTAAACTATACTGCGATATGATAATATACTATACTATACCATACAATACTATGCCATGCTATACTATACTGTACTACACTGTGTTGGACTGTACTATATAGAAATGAACTATACCCAATTATACTGGATTATACAACACTGCACTATATTACAGTATATTACGATATCCTACACTATGCTATGCTATACTATACTATACTATACTATACTACATTCTGCCATACTATACTATGCTATACTGTATTGTATAGTACTGTAATATACTGTAATGTACTACACTGTATTGTGAACTAGCCCGGTTTGTAATACTGTACTACACCGTTCTGTACCATACTATACTATACTATACTATACTATACTATACTACACTATACTATACTATACTATACAACACCATACAAGACTTCTCATACAAAATATACTTCTCCATATTATACTACACAAAATGTTTCAATCCTAAATGTAAACTTCTTTTTCACACATTTCTAGTATGTTCCCGTACTAGAAGGTGACATACTTTATAATATGTTAGAGCATATAATATACAGGTATTGTACTAAAATAACATATTGCAGTAGAACATATCATACTATTTAATAGTGTAAAATGGCATAGTTTTGCCGTATGGTGCCTATGTCTACTATACTTTAAATTACAAATGCTACTACAGTATATTGCAGTATAGCGCAGTATTTTTGAGCATTGTATAAAACAGTATAGTATAAGCCAAATGTTTATATACACCTTAGCCAAATACATTTAAACTCAATTTTTCTGATATTTAATCCTAGTATCTTACCTTGTCTGAGGTCTGGTAGAATCAGAATATATTTTATGAACATGAAATGTCAGAATAATAGCGAAGATTTATTTCAACTTTTATTTCTTTCAGAGGTTTCCATACACTTAGCTTGTATTTGGTAATATTGCCTTTAAATTAATTAAATTGGGTCACACTTTTCAGGTCACCTTTTACAATCATCTCAGAATAAGTTGCTGGACTTTTAGCCTATTCCTCCAGACAGAACTGGTGTAACTGAGTCAGGTTTTTTAGGCCGTCTTGTTCGCACACGCTTTTTCTATTGGATTCAGGTCAGGGGTTTGTGATGGCTGTTCCAAAACTTCTACTTTATGCTCCTACATATGTTTTGCCACAACTTTAGAACTATGCTTGGGGTCACTGTCCAATTGGAAGACTTTCGTGACCAAGCTTGTCTTGAGGTGTTGCTTCAATATATTGATTCGACATAATCTTCCTCGTTCATGATGCAATCTATTTTGTGAAGTGCACCAGTCCCTCTTGGACTAACGCACCCCTACAACATGATGCTGATCTTTGCTCAATTGCAAACCATAGTCCTGCTTTTTTGGTGGTTTTAAGGCAGTGGTCTCTTGCTTGCTGAACAGCCTTTCAGCTTGATATCAGTCTCGTTTACTATGGATCTCCAGTATGGTACAAAAGTCTTAGACACCCTGCGTGTCTTAGTACAATTATTGTTATAGATTGTTGTTTTATTTTATTTTATGACCTATTATTGAGTCAATATAAAAACAATTCTGAGTTTCAAACATTGAGTATTGAGTATTTAACCTCAAGATAAAAAGTTACAGAAAAATATTTGTTTGCCGGAAAGAAATTTGGTATTTTGTCCACGTGCCATCCAGCATATCAGATGAAGGATACTCCCCACCCCACACATATAGCCATCATTTCTTTAGCAGTTACTTAAGGGGTTGGGTTGAAAGCCCAATTTGAGAATGCCAATTTGCCTAACCTGGATGTCTTTGGACTGTAAGAGGAAACCCACCAAGCACGGGCAGAACATGCAAACTCCATGCACACAGACCCGAGGCAGGAATTGAACCCTGACCCTGGATGTGCAAAGCCACAGTGCTAACCACTTTACAGTCAAAGAAACAAAACAAAAGCTGCTGGGTTTTGCATGCAAAAAGGAAGCAGGTGGCGACAAAGTCATCAGAAGGACTGTGGTTAAATCTGCAGGATGCTGAGTAAAACTTAGCTAATCTCCTTATAAAACTGGACAAATTGTCCTTGGATTAAAGGGTCCTCAAAAACGTTCTTACACCAAATACTGACTTTGTTTCATTAATTACTGGACTGGGCTTTATAGTTGTTGGTTGTTGTTGTTGTTGTTGTTGTTGTTTTTTTTGAAGGAATTTTTGCTCAGGTTGCTTGCACACTCCTGGAGATACTTTTATATCTGTTTCCTCCAGTGTCTTCACAAGGTCCTTTGATATTGTTCTGTGATTGGGTTGTACTTTTTGTCCCAAAGTATGTTAATCTCTAGGAGACATAACATGTCTTTTCCGTGTGTTGTATGATGGCTGCGTAGTCCCTTGGTGTTTATCCTTGCTTAATATTATTTGTACAGATGAACTTAGTACCTTCAGGCATATGGAAACTGCTCCCAAGGATGAAATAGAAAACATTCTACCTTGATGGTGTCCGAGCACTAGTGAAACACTGGGATGAGTGCATTAGTGTAGCAGGGGATTATACAGAGAAGTAAAAGGAGTTTTTTACTCTCATAACTGCGTTCTTTTATTCTGTACAATCAAAAGTCCTGCTTTGACTTGAACACCCCGTGTAGTATGATATAGCATGGACTAGCATAGTACAGTATCTACTGTATC
Organism: Clarias macrocephalus; assembly: GCA_011419295.1. Taxonomy (NCBI): domain Eukaryota; kingdom Metazoa; phylum Chordata; class Actinopteri; order Siluriformes; family Clariidae; genus Clarias; species Clarias macrocephalus. The sequence goes on from JAAGKR010002379.1 coordinate 14,553, forward strand.
TACATAAATAAAGTAAAGCATTTTTTCTGTACATTGGTCATAACTAGGTCTTTCAATATCTTTACGGTTCATACATTGGAGGACCAGAAACTATTCAGACAGAATGAAAACAGTATGTCTGTGTGTCTGTATGTCTGTCCAGTTTTCTGGCAGATTATAAATCGTAAGTTTTTTTTTCGTCTTAAATCGATCACTGGACAGAATTTATTGAAACGTTTGCAGGACTTAAATATCTGCCAGAAGTTTAACCTGCTGAAATAACAGCGCTGAAGTGGTATAAGTGAATTTTAACTTGCTGGAGTCATTTTAAGACAAAATTGCATCTTTATCCGATCAACTTTTTTGATTTCTCGTCTGTGATTCACTCTGATTACCAAATAGGGAGTGTATTTGTCTGGCGACGAAGGAAGTACATTTTAGCGTAAACAAGGCGTAAGATTTGCAACAAAATTACAAAATTTTCTTTGTATTAATATGTTAGGCAGAGAATTTTGCAGTACTGAAAAACAGACAGACATGTGTGTGAGATTCAACCTTAAATAATAATATCTCTGATTATATTTAATCTGATCAGTTTATTTTTAGGTTTAATCTTTTAACTATTTCTACAAACCCGTCAAGGACATGTACTAAAGCCAGTGTAATATACAATACTATAAGAAATGATGTGTAATAATTGAAGGATTGCAGTGTGTGCATTATAATAATAATTATTATTCTCAGGGTTCTCTCAAAGACAATGGTGTGGTATGAGTGATATACTGTGACTTTTTTCTGCACAGTGTTCTGTGTGTATACACTGCTGTATGGTACGCACACACACGCACACACTCACACACATTACTTGGTACCTCAGATAGCAAAGTATCAAAAGAATATAAAAAACGTCAGTGTCATGCATCAACATCTGCACGCGCGCGCGCACGCACACACACATACAAACTGTCAGCTGTTGACTAAGTGTGTGTGTGTGTGTGATTAAGTATTGCATCCCGCTGTACCTTTCTCCTCCACGTCGCTGATCTTCATCTCATGCTCCATGGTGAAAGTCTCTCCGTCCCCCTGTCCCTCTTTCTCCTCTTGTCTCTCCGCTGCACTTCCTCCGTCCCCCTGTCCCTCTCGCTCCGGGTCTTTATCGGTCTCCCTCCGTCCGTTCACACACTCCGGGTGCTGCTGTGCGTCCGCGCGCTGCGGATCCTCCGCCATGGTGTCTGCGTGATGCGCGCGCTTTAAAGCTCTCGGCACGTTCGGAACGTGGCACCTGCGCGCGAGGCGACGGAATGGAGGCGAGACAAGCACCCTTCAGCCCCAGGACAAACACACACACACACACACACAGACACAAACAGACTCGCACGCGCGCGCTCACTCCACCCCGCACACGCGCCACACGCAAGCATTAAGTGGAGATACAAGATGCAGCACGCGCGCTCTAATTAAAAAAAAAAAAAAAAAACCCTTAACTTCAGAACATGTGTGGATCAGAGCGCGCGCACACACACACACACACAAACACGCGTCCTCCCGCATCGAGCGCTCGCGCCGACTAACGCACGAACCGCGCGCCTCCCCGAAACAGCTGCACGCGGAACTCCACTGTGCTCGTGCACTTTATTACTCTTTCAGAGAGAAATAAAAAATATAAAAAAGAATAAAAGAAAGAAGAGGGGATATGGAGTAACGTGAGCTAGATTTAATTTCAGAATTATCTATTGAGTAATGTGGAAATGTGTGAGTGAATGAAAAACATCATGAATAATGTAATTTAAAAAAGACTGTCTGGCCAAATGAATGGATGCATGAATGAATGAACTAACAGTAATGAGTGAATTAACAAAACAAGTCAAACAACAATGTTGTCAACACTGTCTGTTTATTAACAAATGAACGAAAAATAATGAACAAACAAACAAACGAACGAACGAACGAATGACTGAATGAATGTTAATGTTGGCACCATGGTCTAGAATGAATGAATGAACGAATGAATGAATCAACAAATAAATGAAGGAACAAATGCTAATGATGCCATGAGCGTCTATTGATGAATTAATGAATGAATGAAAAGCAAAATGGGAAAAAAATAAAATGGCGGGCTAACCAAATGAATGAATGGATGAATAAACACGAATGAAAAAAACAAACTAACAAACATATTCAAATTTTGGGTATGATGATAAAACTTATATATGAATAAAAATTATATATGAACAAATTAATGACAATAACTGCAAATACAATGATCTGACCAGGTGATCTATATATGAATTACTAAATGAATGAATGGATGAATGAATGAACTAACAAAAAAAGCAAACAAATAAATCAAAGAACAAGTGAACAAGCACATGTTAATGTTGGCACCATGGACTATGGATGGATGAATAAATGAATGTATGAAAAGATGTAATCTGAATGAGACTGGGAGATCAAATGAATGGATGAAACTTCAAACAAGCAAACAAATGCAAATGTTGGCTATGATGATAAAATATCAAAAGAAAATTGATCTATGAATGAATTAATGACAATGCGTGCAAACACATCGATGTGGCAATGTGATCTAAATATAAATGAATGAATTAATGAATTGGCTTTTTTTTAAACAGCAAGCAAACAAACAAATAAATCAAACACATGTTAATGTTGTCACCATGATCTATAAATGAACAAATGAATGAATGAACGAATGAATAAATCAAAAAACAAATACTAATGTTGGCAATAATGTCTATGAATTAATTAATTAATTAATTAATTAATAGTAATGATGGCCTGAAAGAATCAGATCTAAACCATTAGATTAGATTAGATTAGATTAGATTAGATTAGATTAGATTAGCCTATTTACAATAAAAATGTGGTAAATGAGGTAAATTAGGTAAAACATGGTGGAGAATGAATGAACAAACAGTGATGGGAAAAAAATCTGATTTAAAAATGTGGTCTAGAATGAATCAATAAATGAAAAGTATCCAATTTAGCAAAGTGTTCTAAAAATAACTAACTGAATGAATAATAAATAGATGAATAAATAAACAAACAAATAAACAAATGCCAATGTTGCTAAAAAGAAATGCTTAAAATGTGGTCCATGAATGAATATGTAATTCATTGAATATGTAATATGTAATAAGGTCTGCAAAAACAGGAAAAACAACAACAACAACAACAAAAAATCTAACCATGTGATCTAAACATGCATGAATGAATGAATGAATGAATGAATGAATCATTCAATGTTGGCTAACATGATCTAAAAATGTGGTCTAGGAATGAATGAAAGAATGAATAAATGAAAGGAAAAACATTATATCTTAAGTGATTTATAATCGAGAAAACTGACAAAATTAATAAATAAATAGATGCAAAACAAAGAAATAAATTAACAGAAAAATAAACCAATGTTTTTTTTTAATTAAACAAATGTTTAAAAAAAATCTATCGAGTACAGATGGATGACTGAATGAAAACTTGAGATGGTGTAAGATGGTGTTTATTTATTTATTTATTTATTTATTTATTACACCAATATTTTTTTTTTCAGTTGACAGTAATTTGATGATGCTTTTATTTAGAAGACAGTCAGATCAACATGCCTGGAGACTCTATGAACAAAAAGCATTGAAAAGTAAAAAGGTGACTGAATCTGTATAAGCATGAACATGAACAACATACAGTATCATAAAATTTTAAGTGGCATTTTCTGGGTTATAAGGTCACCTGCGCTTTATGAACATGATGGTTGATAAAGTGATCACTTTTCTCTTTCAGCAAGTAAACATGCATATGTTTGTCTAGCACACACTTGTGTTCAGCTTAAGGCAACACTACTGGCATGTTCTTTGGTAGCATCAGATGAACTGCTTCTCAGTGCATCCTTGCGAGATTTATGCAAGAACAGGAAATCTAGTGTTTTAGTTCACTGTCAGTTAAATTGGAGCTCATAAGATGAGTCTTAATGTGGTATAGGTTGAGTTGAAACAACGGTAGTCTCTTTGAGAAGACCACACCCAGAAGATTCTCCTTATATTGCACCTATGCGCTGTAGGTCACACAGAGGTCACAGGGTATTTACTCTGGTCTTGGAACGAACCCCTGTCCTGCACATGTTACTGTTTTTTCTGGCTTGGCTGAACAAATTGAGTCAGCATTCCTTCCCACAAAACAAACTAAGGTTGTCTAGGAACATGGTTAGAAAAAAAAAAAAACAACAACAACAGTAACCCAAAGAAGTGTCATTGTGCTTCCATCTTGTGTCTCTGAACTAAAACTGCAACCTGAAATTGACTTGAACACTACTACTGATTTCAAGATTCTTACATTATACACATCTTGGCAAAAAAAAAAAAACCAGTCACCACATGGATTTAACTAAGCAAATAGGTAAGAGTCTTCCACTGGATAGTTACTGCAGTGATTAGTATTGTTCAGCTGACAACATGTTATTTAACCTTAACTGATGCAGTGAGAAGAATCTAATTTCAGAAGACATATCCTGTGTTATTACTAATATTATTAATATTAGTAGGGTTAAACTATTATCCTACGTCAAGCAAAGAAAACAACTAATGATTTTATGACTACGTTTAATAGTGAAAGTAAGACTGATTTTCACACACTCAATGTGAAGAGAGCTCAGGGGATTGGGACTAAACAGCTGTGTAGCTTTAGGAAAATCATCAGTGAGACTTATTGGGGGGAAAAAAGCATTCAATTTGCATAAATAATGGGAGCATAAATAACGGACTGTGGAGCGCTGGAGGAAGGTCACCCGGTCTAATGAGTACAGATTTACCCTGTTCCAGAGTGATGGATCCATCAGGATAAGAAAAGAGGCGGATGCCCCCATGACGCCAAGTGCTACTGTACAAGCCTGTGGGGGCAGTGTTATGAGCTGGGGTTGCTTCTGTTGCTCAGGTCGAAGTTCATCACTGTTATGCGCTCCATAAATGAGGTCACTTGACGTCCTGAATAGACTGAATGACCAGGTTTCCCTGACGGCACGGATATATTCCAAGTTAACGATGCCAGGATTCATCGCGCTCAAATTGTGAAAGGGTGGTTCAGGGAGCATGAGACAACATTCTCACACATGGACTGGCCACCATAAAGTCCAGACCTGAATCCCATTGAGAATGTTTGAGATGTGCTGGGGAAGACTTTACACGGTGGTCCGATTCACCCATCATCAATACAAGATCTTGGAGAGCAATTAATGTGGAAATAGATGTTCAAGTCAAGTCAAGTCAAGTCAAGTAGACTGTTATGGTCACTTCAATCATATACAGTTTAGTACACAGTGAAACGAAACAACGTTCCTCCAGGACCAAGGTGCTACCAACAACATAAATTAACAGAAACTAACTAGCCAACTATGAGACCTATTTTGCTGGCTAGTTGGGACAAGACAGATTGACATTTTACTGTGAGTTATCAGAGAACTAAACTGTCATATTGCATCAGCTTATTCAGACGATGCCATGGCAAATGTTTATAATAAAACCATAATGCAATGAAATGTTAGCGTGACCGGGCAGTTTATATGCCTCAAACTCCCTTAATGAGAAACCTCGATTTAAAAGAACATCTAAAAGAAAAAAAAAAGAAAGAAAGCGATGATAATGAATACTAACCAAGAGAAGCTTTCCAGACATCTAATATCCTCTACACGTACTGTACATGTTTCCTAATATCCAGTGCTGTGTCTCACAAAGGTCAATGAAGTTTCTGTGCTTGGGTTTCCGTGTACTGACATCCTTGGCATCTGTCAGGATAAGATTTATTTTGTTGTTGTTGTTGTTGTTGTTGTTGTTGTTGTTGCTTTTTTTCTCTGTGTAAAATGGATTAAAAGGAAATTAAACAGATTCGCTCTGACAACTATCCAATCGCTGTGAAGTGCTGAGCTACAGCGGCGTGTCGTGCTTATACACTTCAGCCCGTTACATCCTGGCAGGTGCCAAAACAAAATCAATCTGATGGGTTGTATAAAGTGTATCACAGAACTTAACTAGGAATGAATGTTCATGTACGGTATAGATTCCTGCTTCGCTCAATCGATAATCACTGTGTAAAGGCAACAATAAGTCAGAAGGGCATTGTCTTGCTTTTTCAGCTTTTAACACTCAACGTTATCAACTATTAAAGCCACAATGAGCACGTCAAACACCAGGTAGTGCGATTATAAATCACTACTCTTTTAGCTGTACTGTATATCGCAAAAAAACTCCGTTTTACAGGATGTGCTGTTCGTACATCATACACTATATAGATCAAAGTATGTATCCAAATACATACTGTATACTTCAATAAGCAGTTGGTCCCCACTTAGCAGCTATAACAGCTTTCACTCTTCTTTGGAAGGCCGTCCACAAGTGTTTCCGCGGGAATTTGTGGACATTCACTCGGTAGAGCATTTATCAGGTCAGGCGCTGATGTTTGACGAGAAGGTCTGGCTCGCCATCTCCGTTCCTGTTCAACCTGAAGGGGCGCGATGGGGTTGAGGTCAGGGCTCTGTCAAGTTCTTCCACACTTTATAGTCCCTGCTTTGGACACTGGGACACAGTCATGTTGGAATCGAAAAGGGTCGTCCTCAAACTGTTGCCACGAAGTTACTCAAACGTAGAGCATCGTCCAAGATGTCTTGGTATGCTGAAGCATTAAGATTTTCCTTCACTGGGGACAAGGGGTCTGATTGACTGAGACAGCTGAATTCAATAATCATCAGGTTTGGCCTAATCCTTTTGTTCATACAGTGTACGTCTTTAAGAGCTATTGAGCTGAGGCAGTCCGTGGCTCCAGCGTAAAGTGACGTTTGGGAAGGGTCAGACTTCAGGCTTTTATGAATGCACCTGCATTATCTATACATACAGTATGTATACCTGCACTATATGGACAAAAGTAGCCATGTAGACACCTGACCATGATACCCATGAACATCTTATTACAAAGACATGGGATTATTACAAAGTCCCCCTCCACCGTTGCTGCTATACCAGCTTCTACTCTTCTGCAAATGTTGACCACAAGATTTTGGACCGTGTCTGTGGAATTTATTGTCCATTCCTCCACAAGCTCATCAGTGGGGTCAGCCTCTTGTGCCAGTTGGTGTTCAAATTCTTCCCAAAGACTAAACATGTTTTCAGAATGCAAACAAACAGGACATGATGGTAAGGACTTTACTTTAGGGCTCGCAATTTGCCATTTAAAAGTGAAGTGGTTTTCTCATAAAACAGCTTTCTTGCTGTCCTCCAAACATCAGGCTGCATGATTCATTCCAGAGTTATTGGCAGCACTCTATACAGTATTAATAAAGTAATCACCCGTTCTGCTCTTGCGAACTATACGTGTTTGTATGCTCTGGAGCACTATTGAGGGCTCTGCTTTAACGATGTAACGCCTACTTCTTCCAGGGAGGTCTTGTCTCCTGTTGTAAAAACATTTAGTTGTCTTTTGTGGTCTCCATGGCCTTTTGGTGTTGCTCAGCTTGCCAGCGCACGTCTCCTTTTTAAGAATGTTCCAAAGTGTTGATTTGGTTACCGCTGACGTTTCTGCGATCTATTTATGTCTGTTTTGTCTGGTTCCCCATCCCTGTCTAATAATGGCCAGTTGCATCTGCACTGTCCCTGTTTTTTTTTAACCATACAATATATGTATCATATTTCTCAGTACATGTAACGTCTTGTTTTTTTCGTATGGCTGATTTACTATCCAGCTATATTTTATACATGTATATTGCATAACTGTCACACGAGCAATCCAAAACTGGTTATCATGATAATAACCAAAAAGTCCAGCCCAGTTCTTGAAAAATGATCTCTCTGTGAGCACTCGGTCAGTCTTATGTGGCAAACCTAATGAGTTCCTTTTTGGACTTTGCTTGAAATCCCAACTCCAGACTTTATATCTCCTTAATTTGTCATGAAATAACATAGAAACTGGGCCACATTATGCCATCAAACTGTTCATCACTCGGTCAATTTGGAGCGTGAACAGCTGACAACTGGAATGGACAAACTGGAGCATTAATGTTATTGTTATAATAATGTTATTGGTATGCTTTGTTTTTATTTTTTTATTTTTATTATTAGGTTTTATTATAAGGTTTTAAATCTTAACTCTTTATAACATGTTAACGTTCATTAGCTTTTTTGAAGTCACTGAAATTCAGTTTGGACTTTCTCAGATGGTATTGTTTTGTAGCAATGAATATTAGAGTAATATTTGATAACCCATTATATATTACAAGTATATGCTTTAAAAACAGTTGACACTTTTGCTGAACATTTGTGCATGTCAGCACGCAATATGTTGGATGTCAGTAGGTAGGCATATTTCATAGTTTTCAAGTACAAATACATTTGTTATAAATAAATAAATTAATTATATTAATAAAATATATAAATAAATAAACACATTAGTGCGCTTCAGTTGTACTTCAATTACACTGAAGGAAAAAAAAAGTCCCACATTCCATGATTTCATTGACAACCTTTAGCTTTGATCACAGTGCATAGTGTGGTGGTAAGTTCACGTGTGAAAATGATTCTTCATGCTCCTAGAAGCACACGTTCACTAAGTAAGTCCTGGAACATGGGCATTCCATCAGGGAAGAAACCCTCCATAGATGTGATGTGCTGGTGATTCAGTACATTCAGGTCGTCAGCTGACTTCATTTTATTGCCACATGACGTTGCTGAGTCTCGACCTGAGCGACTGAAGCAACCGCAGATCATAACGCTGCCTCCAGAGGCTTGTACAGTGGACACTATGCATGACGGGTCCATCGCTTTATGCTCTTCCCTTCTTACCCTGACACGCCCCATCGCTCTGGAATAGGCTCCATCTGGCCTCATCAGACTACATGACTTTTTTCCAAGCTGAAGTATTGTTTTCTGATTATCCAACAAGTAGTTTAGTCCCAGTCCTGTCACATTGGATGAGGTGGCATCAAAAGTTTTATAACATACCAACATTAGGAGGCAAAAAGCTGCATGCACAGTCACAGGGAGCACCGACCGCCATAAGTCAGTGTGCCAAAAGACATCATCCTGTGTACATCGGGAGCTGTGCAACTGGGGCTATTATGACCACGTCTGCTATTTCATCATGGACAGCAAATTGAAACAAAGCAAATGTGAAATTCTGCAAGGAACTCGGCAAATCTGCCATAGAGACTTTTGACATGATTCAAAAGTACAACTTAGGTTGCCGTAAAGTGCTATAGAAATAAATGTTGATTGATTGATTGATTGATTCTGCAAGTTTACGGTGGATAACATTGAGTCTTTCGAGGTGTCTTGAGTGGCACACACGAACGAGAGATCAGGAAGACCTTCAACGAGCTCAACCCTGCTCATTGTCTTTTTCGGCATACGCTCATCAAGCGTCAAAATTTTATCCCCAAAGGCCAGACTGTCAATAGCGAACTCTACTGGCTCAATTTGAGGGGGGTGTGAGGGGCTGGCATCCCCCCTGTTGAAAAAAATGACAAAAACCATCTCCTCTGTAAAACCAACTTCCCATCCGCTTTAGATTAATATTAATACTGCTATTAGTAATTAATAAATGAGATATTAAGACTCTCTACGCATGATCATCTACGAGCTATAAATATATATAATATATCAATTTTGTGTGTGTGTGTGTGTGTGTGTGTGAGGGAGAGGGAGAGTAGAAATGCAAAACTACAGTACTGATCAATTATTTCATGTTTCATGTACTAATGTTTATGTAGATTTTTATTCTACTCTTATAATCCTCCCCAGACCAAAGCCACGGAAAGGGTCAAATGATAGTTTTGACAATTGCATGTTTAAATGCACATGTTTTGTTTCGATGGCTCCATGTTGATTTAATTAAGATTATATTTTGGTATTAAAAATGTTCTAAAAAAAAAAAAAAAAAAGACATTTTTCACAACAACCCCACACCACACTATCCCCCTTAAAATTCTTTTTACAAATCGCCCACTGACTATACTGTAAGGTTTAAATAATGCATCGGAAAGTTCATAACCCAATTCCAGTCATTTCGAGTCTTCTTAATTTTTTTTTGTTGTTGTTTTTGAAGATTGCTGCAGGACAATAATCTGAACCTGCTTAATCAAGTGCTGACTGTTTTGTCCAGGCAGTGAGTGAGTGCACGTGCATGTCGTGCTGTCCGCACAGGCTGCGGTTTTAAACCCGACCGCTAGGTGGCGGTGAGAATAACTACAGAGAAAAGTTCCAGCTCGGACTATGACGTCAGCGGAAGGAGGCGAGCGGCGTCGGGACGAACATGGCGACGGTGCTGCGCGGCTCCACGAAATGGCTCTTCACCCGGGAACAAATCGAAAATACGCCGTCTCGCCGCTGCGGAATCGAGCCAGACCGGGAGTTATCTTACCGACAGCAAGCCGCCAACCTGATCCAGGACATGGGCCAGCGGCTTAACGTGTATCCTTATAGCGCTACCTGAAGCCCAGCAGGGCCGGGGTGCCATTACTTAGCGATATTTTCTCCTAATGTGTAATTCCTGCGGAACATAACCCGTCTTTTTATATCCCGAAGTGATGTAAGACGATTAGTTGTGTGATATCGGTTTCGATTGTGCTGTGTGAAGGATTTCATGTGTCGGGTGAACACCGAGTGTGATACAAAGGGAGGAAAAGATGTGGGCAAGGTAAACTGTGCTAAGCTAATCTATGCTAGCTCGTGCGACGGCGTATTTTTTCCCCACCCGTATTTCGAGAAATACACCCCCCCCCCTCTGTTTGAGGTGACGTGAGGTTCCGTATCTTTTCAGTGTGTCGGTTCACTGTTAAGAGTCGGTTCTTTCAGATATAACACGCATTAATGTCATACTGTTTTTCATTATTATTATTATTATTATTATTACTCGTGCAACAGGAAGTCATTATTCACGCTAAGGTTAAAACGGCGTGATTAAAACCGTGCTTGCATAGACACGTATATTTACGTATCTGAGTCGGTTCACGTAAATGAGCCGACACTGGTAAGTGAATTATTACTCAATAAGCTTCGCGTGCGTGACGCAATGCTGTGCTGTTTTCCGATTGGTGGACTGTCGGGGCTAGTCAGAGCTAAAAGCTAGCAGGATTAATACATTTTATATACATACAGTTTGGAATTATAAATTGTAATAGTGAGGATTTATTACATATATTGACATCGTTATATGAAATAATTATGTATTTAAATGTAGTTATAGAATTTAGCAGACCGTGTGATGGTAGTGTTCGTTAGCTATTTTACAGGGTTATCAGATAATCTCGCTAGCAACGCAGCTAAATGTTTATTTGTGAAATTTTATATTGACAGAAAAATACCATCTAGGGACACAGTATAAGGACTTAAATTTGTGCTAAGGTTTGGCTTGGACGTGTTACACATTTTTTAAAGTTAAATGTTCAACCTTTTATTTAAAGTATTTTTTATAAACAATAGTCGTGATTAGTCACGTTACTAGGGCTTGTCATAAAGTCTTACGTCAGGGTTCCCACCGGACCACGTGATAAAGATTTTATTTATTTTTATTTTGTATTTTTTTGCAAATTTACGAATGCTTGAGGTTTCATTTGAAACGCAAATGTCCCTTTTATAGGTTTGATTTTTTTCCCACAGTTGCTTTAGAAAGGACTAAAGTTATTCTAATCACAATTATAAAAATATTATGATCTCGTTTGTAATCTAAATTGTGAATGTTGCTGATTAGCCCGCGTGTATTTCCCTGCGTTCAGATCATGCTCATGCATGTGGACTCTATCACTGATCAAGATCATCCACAATCCTACGTATGTCAGCTCTATCAGTCACACTAGTGATGGGGAGGGGGTAGAGTCCTCTACATCTACAGGGTGTCCCAAAGAATTTGACATCATTTTAAATATGAATATATGAATAACTACATGAACTAGGCAAATGAAATTAAATAGGCTTAAAATATTTATTTATCAAATGTTCAACAACATATTCAAATGAATATAGATTTTATAACCGATTTCACAAAGCCTCACAAATATCTTATGTAACATTCTCCAGCGCCTCACTGATTCTCTGCTTGAGTCTCTCTAGTCTTGTAGGACGAGGGAGATAAAGACCCCACATGAAAAAGGTTTTTCATATAGACCCATAGAAAAATTAGTCAGGTGGCCATTTCAACAGCACATCAACTTCACCACTGAAAGAAAAAGGAAAATGTAAAAAAATAAAATGAAAAAAGGAAGAAAATGTAAAACATTAAACTTGGTTAGGTTTTATACTTCTCATTAAAATTTGCTTGCTGTTTAATAGCAAGACTTGGCTATGTTCTTGGACTACGAAATGATGTCAACTTTTTTAGACTCCCTATCTATAACTTTTTACTAGTGATGGACTGTTCGATCAACCAGTGACACGAATTTGGCTGGTTTTCTGTTAGAACATTCATGAACGATATAAATGATTATAAACGATTCAGTACCGACTGCAGAAGTTGTGCAACAAACACATTTTTATGGTGTAACATTATCAAAAATCACTTGTCAAAATTATCTGCTCTGCCTTTTTCTGCAGACTTTAGAATTATTTTGATAAAACCCTTGACAACAATAAATCCTATTGTGTTTAAGCTATATATTTAATTACAAAACTACCTAACGCTGTGACATTTACCTCATGCTGATAATAATGATAGAAACTTATACATGCGATTATGAAGTACTGCAGTTGGTATCCAGAAATGTTTTGTTTGAAAAATTCAGAATTGTGAGAGAATTATTTATTTATAAAAATTCCCATGAAGAAAAAAATTGAGATTCACATTTTACCTAGAACAGTGTAGCCCTACATTTAGTACAAAGGGCATTCAAGTCAAACTGGGACATTTGTAATGAACACAATAATGAGAGTAAACTGCCTTTATTTCTCTGTATAATCCTCTGCTACACTAAAGCACTTATCCCAGTGTTTCACTAGAGCCTGGATACCATCAAAGTAGATAGTTTTCGCAGTACACCGGAGCCATGATCGGGCTGTCTGCTTCACGTCTGACCCGCTGGGACTCTTTAATGGCCCAAACATGTAGAAATGGCTTAGAGTGAGATCAGTGAGGATGTGACAATAACTCCCAGCTGAGTTCCTGTAATGCGCCAAAATGTTGGGGGATGATTGTGTGTACAGTTACCACAGACTGATGCGTCTCCTCTGCGAGTTGGAGACAAGTTATCCGTCGACTTTTATGGATCAGGCGTTCCACTCGCTGAATGTTCACAGGAACGACTGCAGTGTGCGCCGCGGCTGGGATTGTCATTCATAAAATCTTTGAAACTGTTTTATTGCGGCTGAGAGTCTCACAGTAATGTGCTTCAAGCGGTTTCATGCCTTCATTCACCATAAATTTCATAAGTCCTTTTCGTTTATATCTGAATTTTAACATCTGTCTTGTACTCTGTATCGGTGTTATTCCTGGTTTGATTATTTTCCTTAGTGTAGTCATGTTCAGCTCCCAGCTTACAATCAACACTGCCATTGTCTATATGCATCGCTTTTATATGCTGAACTCCTTCACAAAGTTCCATCGAAACGTGAGTACCCTGTTTATCTTGCCCTGGTCGTTATGTTTTAATGCTGAAATGTAATTTTCCTGTCTTGTATTTGTGAGTCAGGAATTGATCCTGGTGTGTGTGGTAACAATCTGTTTCCTGTTCCTCTCAGATTATCTCTCCCACCACTCTATTTTTAGCTGCTAAAGTGGAAGAGCAACCCCGGAAACTTGAACACGTCATTAAAGTGGCACACGCCTGTCTTAATCCGCAGGAACCTCCACTGGACACCAATAGCAATGTGAGTGTGCAGTCTGCATTACGAGAATAAACACACAGGCGAAGTGGTGAGATTTTGTCTGTTCAGTGATGAGTCGTGACCACAACAACGCTGATGTAGCGAGTGATTTAAACACGACCTTTGAATGCGCTGTTATGAAATGTGTGTCCTAGTTGGTCATTGAACCTTCAGGGACTTTCGGTACATGCTGAGTCACTCCGGGTTCACATGGCACACGACTCAGCAATATCGAAACAGGTGTCGGGTGTAACCTGGGTTGTATTGCGTACTTAATAGTTAGTAGATTACTTCTGCTTGTTATTTCATATACACTGCACTGGTGATGCGATGAGATCAAGTCTTAATTGGTCAGCTGATCGACTGTCCACATGGCATTAGTTTGTTTTATAACTCTGGTTGTGTAAAGTAATAATAGTCTGTCGTCTGTCTTTTCACAGACATACCTCCAACAAGCACAAGAACTGGTGCTTCTAGAAACTATAGTGCTGCAAACACTCGGTAAGTCTACAGATAAGCACAGTAGTGTGTGTGTATGCGTGTGTGCTACATGTAAGTGTTGCTTGGTTTCCATGCATGACATTAACTATTCCCCAAATAACAAGCAGTTATGTCTAGCACGTCAATTCAACACGCAGAATACAGTGAATCTTCAGTGTTCCTGTTCACATGGAATTTAATTCAGATTAATCTGATGTTCCATGCATACGGTCTTGTATTAGCTCCTTTTCCAAACTGCGTCTACTGTTAGTTATTATTTTTTATTATATTTTAAACAAGTAAACCCCAATCTCAGGGCTCCTCCAACAGTGTGTTAATGCTCAAGCTAAAAAAAAAACCCCTCAGTTTCTATACCACAAACTTCCTCTATCTCATGCTTCTTCTGAACAGGGTGTTTTTCGTGTCTTATTTAAATGAGCTACCCACCCCCGAGCCCCGCCAGCAGATCTGAGGAACAATCCGGAGAAATGGGGCAGTGGTAGCTCAGAGGGCTAAGGCACCGAGTTACTGATCGGAAGGTCAGCGGTTCGAGCTCCACCAGGTTGCTGCTGCTGTTGGTCCCTTGATCAAGGCCCTTAAACCTATCTGTTTCAGGGGCGCTGTATATCATGACTGACGCTGTGCTTTGACCTCAGTTATGCTGGGATATGTGAAGAAATAATTTCACTGTGCACTAATGTATCTGTGACTAATAAAAGCTTAACTAATCACCAAATTAAGGAGATGATCATATCTGAGGTCACAACAGGGGGAAATCAAATTGACTTGTTTAAACCCCGGCTGATAGACCCCGGTTTGTGAGTATGCACATCGGAGACCCGTCTGAATGTCTTAAAAGAGACAATTTTTTTAATAAGCCCCCTTGTTTGCGCTTGATGTAATCTGTTTCTCATGTCTGCTTTTTGTGTATGATGACTCTAACAATGTATTTTGTTTTCTTTCAGGCTTTGAGATTACTATAGATCATCCACACACAGATGTGGTGAGATGTTCCCAGCTAGTACGAGGTAAAATCTTCCAGCTTTACTCGAAACTCAACTAACTCGTTACTCTACTCAAATTTGTTTAGACATAGTTTTTGACTGAAGCCAGTGCTCTTCTCTAATGTTTCTCTTTTGTCTGTGTGCACACAGCGAGCAAGGACTTGGCCCAGACCTCCTATTTCATGGCTACCAACAGGTTGTTACCCTGACCGTATTTGTTGCACTTCCATGGCACCCTATAGCTTCCCGTTCTGCCCGCTTCTCCTCCCCGTGGCCGACGCCCTTTCTCGCGCCACGGCCTGTGGGCTGCCCCCCGAGGCTCGGCGCGGTGCGGTGTACTGTACAAGGGCTTAGTGTTGGCACGGGAGGCTGAACGGCTCAGTGCGAGGTGTAGAGGTGCCCGTGACTATTGCTTGATTCAGAGTGCAGTAGGTCTAATGACTCAATTGGTAGCCTGAATATCAGCTCAGGGTTGCAAAGGGGTAAACATTAGAGGCCGTGCCGGTAAGTACATCAACTCGCAGTTCTTTATATTCTTGTTAAAATAAAACTTTTCTTGCTTAAAAAAAAAATATATATACAAACTTCGTCTTTGTTAATCGAAAGTTATTCAGAAAGGTTTTACAGCGTACGTTAAAATATACACCAACGTTGTTGTAATTTTAAACATTTAATTAATCGGAATTTTAAAACATTGTTGGTCAGATTGAGGAATATTTTTAATATAATAATCTCTTGATTGTTTAAATGAATTTATATTTGATTTATTATTATTATTATTATTATTATTATTATTATCATTGTTCTCTCTCTTTTTTTTTTTTTTTTTACATATTTCTCTTTTCAGTCAGAATTTTAAAAAGCCTACCTCGCCAGATAAGTTTGGTTTAAGGTTACACAAAAAGTGCTTTTTATATTTTGTGCTTTGACCAAGTAACATAATTTTTCTAGTATTTTGGAGAAC
This sequence comes from Clarias macrocephalus, assembly GCA_011419295.1. NCBI lineage: Eukaryota > Metazoa > Chordata > Actinopteri > Siluriformes > Clariidae > Clarias > Clarias macrocephalus. The sequence goes on from JAAGKR010002379.1 coordinate 30,821, forward strand.
ACGGTAAGGTGCGAACCCACTGTAAGCTCTTGGCTTCTGGCAAAAACAATAATAAATAATAATTATTAATAAAAATAATTAATTAAATATATTTTTTTCGGTAAGTAGTGTCAAAGTTGACTTTTATACTTTTGAACGCGTCTTGAGAAGAGAAACATCCCATCTTGCTTCACAATTGATTGTGCAGAATAACACAGTTATGAGAGTAAGAACTACATTTTCTTCTGTATATAATCTCCTGCTACAGTAATGCACTTATCAAAACGTTCCACTAGCGCTTGGATACTATCAAGGTAGAAAGTTTTCATGATCGGACCTCCTGCTATACGTCTGCAACACTGACCTCCCAGGAACTCTATTAATGGTCCAAACGTGTCGAAATGGGTTGGTGTAGTGAGGTCAGGACTGTACGGGGGATGTGATGATGACTCCCAGCCGAGTTCCCACAGACGGATCTCTTAACTTATCAGTCGTTTTTTAAGGAACATGTGTGCCGCTCCATGAATGTACACAGGAACCACTTCAGTGGACGCTGAGTCAAATCGGCCGGGATCGCCATGTATACAGAAGTCACATTTTTGTCAGAAGAACAACAGTCTTAAATATTCTAAATTGCGTAAAAGATAAAGGGCAGAGACTGTAGAGTACTGACGAGTTTGCTATTGCCTTGACAGTTTTTTTTTTTTTTTTTTTTTTAGAATCCTTCACATCTTTTTAAGGGTCAGATAACTTTTGCCGCCGAAATCTTGCTTCTGTAGAGAAAAATCTGCACATTGCACCTTCTTGTACCAGAAATAGTTTTATTTTTACAGTATAATCAATTGCTCAGTCCAGTGGTGCTCTGTGTGTCTGGCGCATGCTGACACGTAGCCCTCCATTCTTCTCTAACTGCTGTTGCCATGACTTTTTATAATTGAAGAATTACCCGGTTTTGTGTAATGGATCAGTGGATTTTAATAGATGTTGTAAATTATATAAGTAGTGGGAACACAATAGCCTTTAATAAAACAAACTCTGCATAAAGTGAGTGAGTAACTAGAGTACATACAGAGGCAGCTCTATGGATATATGGATGACTATTAGTACGAGCTATTGCTAATTAAATTAAAAACAGATTCTACACTGGGAGTTGCTGCCCACTGAATTTAATTGTCTTCATGAATACTCCAGTCAAGTGGTTGAGCTGTTTATTTATAAATTTTTTATTTTAATAATGCTGCTCAGCAGGACCAGAAGAAAGTTGCTTTCAATGTACAAGGGTGCTTTATAGTGTTTACACTTCATTATTATTCATCTAATGTAGTTTTTGTTAATTATTAACTTGCTATCCCCACGCTAATAACGTCTTGGCCAGTTATCACCCGCGGGCTCTCTCCGATCATGTGACCATCATGAGTACCAGCCAGAGAGGACGGCTCGACAACTTTTTGTTGTCCTGCTCTCCTGGACCCTCTCTGATTTTGAACCACTTCAGGTTATCTCTAGCAGTTTGAGTTGGGTGGTTTTCCTTGACTAAAAGTGCCCCCCAGTCTCAGAGTCGTCCTCTAGGAAAGGAAACTCTATATTTGGCTCTATATGTCTGTATATATCTTGTCCAGCTTCCCAGTCGCTCCTGGTGAAAAGCGTCCCTCTATCGTGCTGGTTCCACCACAATATTGCTCATTTTTATTTGTTTCTGCATTCCCCTTAGCCTCTCGGATTAACCAGTCACAGACTGGACACCTTAATTTACTAAATTCAGCTTTGTGATCTCTGATGGTAACTGCACGTGCGGAGTGAATTTTAAGGGGATTTCGCATCAACGGGGTGAATACTAATTCAATTATTGTAAGTAATTTTAACAAAACATGTTGTCCCTTGCTTCCAGTCAATTAATTGTGCTGCTTTGACGTGACCAACTGAAGCAACCCCATATGAGATACAGTTGGAACGATGGGTGCATGTGCGTCCTTTCTCACCCTGCCACGCCCATCACTCTGCAATCTGGACTCGTCAGATTTTCCATCTATACCAAGTCTAATCTTAATGCTGTCTAGCCAATTTAAGCTTTTGTGTGCTTCTGTGGTCTCACACACTCTTGAACTTGAACGAATGACGTTTATCGTCACCATCTGCACAAATATTGCTCACCTCATTTTAACATTAATGACAAAAGGCCCACAATAAGCAAGTCTTCCCTTTTTTTTTGTGTGTCCCTTTGTGTGTCCTGCAGTTTGCACCTGACCACATTCTGCCTGCAGTACAGACCCACAGTGGTGGCGTGCGTGTGCATCCATCTGACCTGCAAGTGGTCCAAATGGAAGATTCCCATCTCGTCGGACGGTAAACACTGGTGGGAGTATTTGGATTCCACAGTCACTCTGCAGCTGCTAGACCGTGAGTACTCCTCTCCTAAAAACACAGCTGCTTATCTGTATGATATTAACACTGAGCATATAAAGTACATCCTTTCACACACAATGCTGTAGTGTCTGCCAATGTGTGAATAGTTTTGATCGACCCGTAGGATCAGAGAGGAACTGCAGCAATTTTCTATTCAAAAAGTGAAACTCATTATATAGATTCATTCCACACAGACTGATATATTTCAAATGTTTATTTTATCTTAGTTTCTGTTGATTATGGCTTACAGCTAGTGAAACCCCAATATTCAGTATCTCAGAAAATATTGTGAAAAAGTTCAATATTCAGTATCCAACTGTGAGAGGACTGAAAAACGAAGCGCATTCAAGAATGTGGGGGCGATTCAACAGGAGTGTGGACTGCAGCTGGAGTCAGTGCGTCAAGAGCCGCCACAAATAGACGTATCCAGGACATGGGCTGCAACTATTGCATACATTGTGTTGAATCGCTCTTGAACCAGAGACGACGTCAGTGGTGTCGCACCTGTTCTAAGGACAACAAGGTTGCTCAGTCTGCCAAAGTCCTCTTTTCAGATGAAAGTAAATCAGGGTCCCTGTGTCTGGAGGAAGAGAGGAGAGGCACAGAATCCAAGTTGAAGTCCAGTGTAAAGTTTGCACAGTCAGTGGTGGTTTGTGGAGACACGTGTTGGTCCACTGTGTTTTATGAGGTCCAAGGTCAGCACAGCTGTCAACCAGGAAGTTTTATAGCACTTCATGCTTCCCTCTGCTGACCAGCTTTATGGAGATGCTGATTTAATTTTCCAGCAGGACTTGGCACCTGCCCACACTGCCAAAAGTACCAATACCTGCTTTAAGTACCAGGGCATCTCTGTGGTTGATTGGCCAACAAACTTGCCCGAACTAAACCCCATAGAGAGTCCAAGAGGAAGGCGCGAGACACCAGACCGAACACCGCAGAAGAGCTGATGGTCGCGATCAGAGCAACCTGGGCTTCCATAACACGTCAGCAGTGCCACAGCCTGATCGCCTCAATGCCACACCGCATTGCTGCAGTAATTCATGCCAAGGGAGTGCAGACCAAGTCCTGAGTGCTATACATGTTCATACATTTCTGTTAAAAAATCTTTTTTGTTTTTATTGGTCTTTAGTAGTATTAAATTTTTTGAGATACAGAATTTTGGGCTTTTATTAGCTGTAAGCCATAATCATCAGTTCTTGTTTAAAGGAAATAAACACTTGAAATGTATCAGTTTGTGTGTAATAAATCTATATAATTTGAGCTTCACTTTTTGACTTGAATTGATGAAATAAATCAACTTTTTCACTGATATTCTAATATATTGAGATTTATATTGTTTGTATCCTTCCACACACAGTGCTGTAGTGCCTGCCATTGTGTGAATAGTTTTGACTGCCCCACCTGTAGGATCATAGAGGAATTGCAGCATGTTAGATCAAATGCAAATTGTGGAAAAAAATTTCCTTTCCATGTCCGTATGGTGATTTGTCACACGAAAAGAATCCCGATGCGTCACTGAATCGCCTTTTATTTTTTTAAAATTCTCTCTCACCCATGTTCTAAACATACCTTATCTTTGAAATATTCTGCTTAGCCCAGTTTGGGGGCTTATGATCATCATCACTGCACACCATGAACACACCATAAGACCCGATGTTATGGAGATAGTCTGGTCTAGATGTCACAATTCGCCTTTTGTCAAAGTGACTCAGCTCTTAGTTTTGCCTGTTTTTATATTAACTATGAGAAGCGACGGTTCATTTGATGCCTAATGTATCCCCTGCCTGTGACAGTTGCCTTCATAACGAGGTAATCAATGTTATTCATTTCATCTGTCAGTGGTTATAACGTGAGGTCTAATCGGAGTAAAATGTGAGTCTTCCCTAGTGTCTGTTTTTCTGTGTTTAAATGGAAATGAGCAGCTCCACTCAGTGAGCCACTGGTCTGTCATTAATGTCCGTCTTTCTAGAATGCAGTAGACTTGTCATACTCGATCTGTAAATGATCATTCCCTTTGTTTTCACTCCTCCTTTAGAGTTAACACACGAGTTCCTTCAGATTTTGGAGAAGACGCCCAGCAGGTTGAAAAGGATCAGAAACTGGCGGGTATGTGAGCAGCTCACGTCTCGTTTAGATTTTGAAGCCTTTTAAATACTCTCTCATTTACAGTTTGTAGCTAAAGCTTGAAGTTGACACTTTTTTTTTTTTTTTTGTCTCCCCCCCTTTCTGGCCATTTACTTTTTCTAGGCCACTCAAGCCGCCAAAAGGTCCAAAACGGAGAGCCAGTCAGTGGGGAGCTCCTTCCAGACCCCCCCAGCCCAGGACACCCTGCTGGTTGACCATAAGACTGATTTGATGGGCTTGTATCCAGATCCCTCCGCTTTGTTCCCGCTAGACACCGTCAACGGCCTGGCCAACCCGAGCTCCTCGTACGTCCAGGCCGACGCCCACGCGAGCTTACAGGCCGTACCGATAAGCAGCAAGCCGCAACACACAGCCACCAATAAACTCAGTCTGGAAAAATACAGGGAGAAGCAGGCGGCCGAGCAGCTGCAGCGCCGCAAACACAGTCACCTGCTGCCTGAAACCGCCACCCTGGCTTCGTCCTCGTCTCTATCGGCAGTGCTGATGTCATCGGCATCTGCGTCTTCGTCATCGTCGTCGTCATCTTCCTCTGTGGCGCGGGTTAAATACGCTCAGCCTGGACAGGAGCGGGAGATGAAGAGCGGCTCATTGAAACGGCGTCACCCCTCGTCATCCTCTTCCTCCACGGAAAACGGCTCGGCGAGTCAGGAGGAGCTGAAGATGAAGATCAAAATGTCGGAGAGCGGCAGTAAGAGCAGGCACAGTCCCCGCTCAGGCCGGGAGAAACACAGAGCTTCGAAACACGACACGTCACACTCGCACACACACTCTCACACGCACGCTCACGGCAGCCACCACAAAGCGCATCGCTCGTCCAAGAGCCACGCCCCTTCCGTCCCCACCGCCATGCCCCCTCCCAGCCACGCCCAACTGGGGAAGATCGACAGGAGGCCAGGGGAGGGGCCGAGCGCAGAGAGTGCGGCTCCTCTGCTGCTCAACGGCCAACACATGGACTACGCAGACACGTTCAACATGCTCGACTCGCTGCTCAATGCACACAACATGAACTACTAAAGTGCACGCAATCAGATTATTAAGAACTGCAAAAAAAAACAAAAAAGAATTTTTTTTAAATAACGTTTATGTTAGGGTCACATGGTCCGTAACTTTCATATTCACCTCTTAATTTAACCATGTTGCTTCACTGAAGAAAAAAAAAAAAAGAGGAAAAAAGGTAATAGTTGTTGTATGTCAAAAAAAGTGTATTAAGTTTTAAAGCTTACGATGTGAAAAGCAGCCTGTGAAATACTGTAATGTTTTTATCTCGGCTGTAGTGATGGAAGGACAATGCATTGATCACATGACTAAAGGAGAGATGTAACATGTCTGTGTTTTACTATATGCCTGATTATAATTTTTTTTTTTTATCATAGGGATGAATTTTTGACAAGACGTTGACTGTTCGTGGGAGGCGCAGATAACAGTTTTCTCATCTCTCCCCCTCCCTTTTTTTTTCTTCTTTTGTTTGTTTTTTAAATGCCATGTCTGTAATTCTCCCAATGCTCAGGTTTGGAGACGCTATAGTGTCTGTAACATGACGTCTAGGAACGTACGGATGTGGGATTGTTAAAAGAAGTTCTAGCTACAGTAAACACCTAGTATCTCAAATATTCTGTTTTTTTTTTGTTTTGTTTTTTTTTTACCTCCAGCGATGGGATGATGGCGTTCGTCCACTTCATTCCATCGTGTCAACGTATTTTAAAAGGCTTTGCTATGGGTTGTCAGCCGGCCGCTCCCCTTGCCCTCCTACCTCATTAGCCCTTTAAACTGAGTTGAGGAAGCCTGAAAGCCGTTTAGATAAATAAACCGATTTGTACACTTCTCTGTAAAAATCACCCTCCCATACATAATCTCATTTATTCATTTGTAAACGAGGGTCGAAGGTGGTCAGCTCGTCCTAAACCTCCCTTTCAACAGAGTCATTTTAACAAATTCGATGAATTTCCCAAGGCGGAGCTTAATGTCATCGTTCTTTATCGCTTTCTCAGACGGATAGCCAAGACATATGTGTGTCCTGATTTGGCTATCCTGACGGATAGCCAAGACATATGTGTGTCCTGATTTGGCTGATACCGTCCCAGTATAAAAAGGAACCGGGATGCATTAGTGTTACATGGGATATATAAAGAATAAGAACTGAAGTTTCGCTTTACTTTTAATTCTCCGATACAGGATCTGTATGATGTATTCGTTAAAAAAAAAAAAAAAAGAAAGAAAAAAAAGCTAATCCTCAGACTCCTGAAGGGTCCAGTAGATCAGTGCCTCAGTGTAACACCTCCATTTTGAGATCTTGAGAAATTAGGGGCTGTTTTTTCTTCTTCTCGCCCTTCGCTGTGAAGTGCTTTTGTGTTCTCTTTAGGATGCCACAGTTGTCTGTAAAAGCCTGGAATTTGAGACAAACATCTGGTAATGTTGGATGATTCTAATAAAACCACCCTGAGAAACAAAATGTCAATCATTAGGGTTTTATTTATTTATTGCTTTGTTTTTCACCATGGTGTAATATATATATATTGTACTTAAAAGAACAGTATTTAAGACAACATTTTGATTCTGATTAGACATGAATATGTTCGGAACTCCTAATGTTAGACACAGTATGGAATTTATTAGGTGTAGACTCTGGTCTGAGTGAGATCCTGTCAATCTGTCTTTGCCACCACTAGGTGGTGATGTTGAGTTGTGTAAGCGCAGCAGCAGCTGCTGATCTTCTTGAAGGCTGAAGGGACACTTGAAAAACCCAGCAAAACCATCTGAGACTCTTGGTTCCCCAAGAGGCTGAGCGCTGATTTATGGAGATTGTCACTGCGCTGTACTCGGAACACAGCGGCCGAGGCCCCTCGAACGAGCAGGTGTGCGCTCGCGTACACAAACTCAGCAAACGGATGAGGCAGATGCTCCACTTTCCTCAGCGCTAACCTAAAAAAAAAAAAAAAAAAAACAGATCCTACGTCTTCAACTTCTGTATAAACCAACGTGTTCTAGTTCTGTTGTCCGTCTTCCTAGGAAGCGGTGATGTAATGCTTCGGAACTGATCCTGCATAAGCCGGCTCTTTAATTTCGATTCGGCTGGCCCGTGTTAACAGGAGTAAGGCTGGCCAGATGTATAACGGACGGTCTAGCTACAGTTTAGTGTGTCTGCAAAATGGAATCTTGTGAGAGCTTAATTTGTCATCTATGGCTATAAAACTGCTGACGACTGAATGAATGAATCCGACTGTTGTTGCAAGGCTCACATGTGCTGGCAGATTCTGCCTGGTGCATGTGTGTTAGTGTGAACAGACACGCCTAAAGCTAGGACTGTTAAATATTAGACCCCTCATACAGTACCTAAAGCACTTATTGTTAACGAAACTCTCACTGATCAACAGTGTGATATACTGTATTTAACAGACAGTGGATTAAACTGAATGATGATGTAGCATTACATGAAGCTGGTCCTCTTGGATTCAGATACATACATCAGCATCAGATAACCGGTGGAGGAGGAGGAATCGCAGTTATTTATAATGATCTGACCACTGTACAAAAACACAGACACATGTAATGCATTTGACGTTCTCCATACTGACTTAAAGCGTAGTCAGAAAATAAAAAGTCTGCCCAGTCGATTCTGCTAAGTTATTTACAGACCCCCAGGGCCATACTCTGAATTTCTTTCTAAGTTTGCGGATTTCCTCTCAGACCTGGTCGTGTCTGTAGACAAAGTGGTAATCGCTGGAGTCCAGCAGACCCTCTGGAAACACAGCATTTATGTCCATTCTGGAATCGGCAGGACTAAATCGGTGTATCGCTCATAACGCAGGTCACACACTAGATTTAATACCAACCTTCAGATTAAATATACAAATTATGGTGACAAGTCCACAGTCTGAAGTTATCTCGCTACGACATTAAACGTACATTCCAATCAACTACTGCACAGAGTTTTATCAGTAATCTCCCAGAGTTATCAACTATGATTGGGTTTCCGTCTGACCGCGCGGAACTCGATTTAGAGCCAACATTTTGTTACATTAGAACGTAAATGGCGTCAAACTAAATTGATATGGAGATTGTAGATTCTTATTTAATACTGTATTAAATTGAACCAGGAATAAGAGCACCACAGAAACCACACGTCAATAACCTGCAATAGTGAGGGCAACAAGAGACTGAATTAGTTTCACTAATCTCTTCGGCAAAGTCATCAGCGAGTGTAGTAGATCCTGTACCTACGTGCTTTCTTAAAACAAATAATACCAGAAATTACTGAACCCCTTTTAAAAAGTCACCTTAACCTAGCAGTTATTAAACCCTAATTAAGAAACCTGGCATTGACTCCCTTGTCAGCTGTCCAAATATAGGCCGATTTTAAACCTCCATTTTTATCTCCAAGATTATAAAAAAAAAAAGGTTGTAGCACAGTGCCTATGTTCATTTCCACATAGGAATCACAGATAAAATGTATCAGTCAGGAAAGCAGAAAATGACCTCCTACTGGCCGCTGATCACGGTCGCGTCTCCCTGCTTCTGTTAACAGACCACTGATCATATTATTCTCCTCAATAGTTTAGAAAATGTTAATGGAATTAAGGGAACAGCCCTGTCCTGGCTCAGATCTTATTTGACTGATCATTACCAGTTTGTAGATGCAAACAGTGACTGTTCTATGTGTACAAATGTGAAGTTTGGTGTTCCACAGGATTTGGTTTTAGGCCCACTGCTATTTTCTTTCTAAATGCCTCCTCTGGGCATAATAAATCGTAAGCATGGTATTTAGCTTCCATTTTTATGCTGATGACATATGACTCATCAAGAAAAAAAACATTAAGTTGAGGAATGTGTGAAGGACATTAGACACTGGATACACTGGACTACTAACTTCTAACTAACTACTAAATCCTGACAAGACAGAAGTACTGGTACAAGGACTACATGCAGCTAGAAGTAAGCTTTCTGATTACGCAATAACTGTGGGTGGATTTGCTTCATCATTTGCAGCAGTAAAGGATCTTGGTGTGATAACAGATTCAGAGTTTAATTACAATAAAGATAGATAAAATAACATAAATATTGCCAAAATAAGAAAAAATTGCAGAAAAAAAAGTTCATGCTTTTATTACCTCTAGGTTGGACTATTGTAACGCCGTTCTGTCTGGATATTTAACTGGGATATTTTCACTTGGCTCCCAGTGAAATTTTGCATTAATTTACTCAAAGGATCAAAGGATGCAGGCTGTTTGTCAGTACCTTGTATTATGAAAACTACAGCAGGGGCCAGAGCTTTTTCTTACAGAGCCCCATAGGTATAGAATAGCCTTTCAATTATATATATATTTAATATATATTAAAATTAATTAATTTCTTTGCTTTTGTTTAGTGGCTTATTTTCTACATTCCACAACAATACTGGGGATTGATATCAAATAATACATATGGAATTAGGTAATTATGTAACAACAACAACAACAACAACAACAACAACAACAACAACAGTCAGTTGTTATTTTAAGACACAGAAGTCAGCCTTTCTGGAATAGTTCTTGCAAGAACAGTATTGTCAAGTACATTTGCAAAACCTATACTTTTAGAGTATAGACATAAACAAAAATCAGAAAAAATCTAACTTACTCAAAAAACCTCTGAGTGATAGTGTATTTCCTTACACTTTTCGATACACATTTCCATATTTGTTTTGATTCTGTAATGCTGCTTTATGACAATAACCTTTGTTAAAAGCTTTATATGAATAAATCCAAATTGAATTGAAATGAAGAAGCCAGTGCTTTCTTTCAAAGATCTGAGACCGGTTCAGCAGATTTGTTCAAGCACACAGATGCCGGATCAAGGTCAATGAGACTTGCGTCCTTGTAAGTAAGGAATAAAACACCTGGAGTACGCCCATCATCTGAATTTCAGTCGTCACTACTGTCAGCTGCTCTCACCAAAAAAATAAAAAATAAAAATCTATACCATCTGGACAACTGGACTTCAATTCAATAGCTCGAATTTCATTTCATCAGTGTTTAATGTTCTCTGAGCTTCTCTGTTGGCTTCTCCAGTATAGCAGCGCAGACAGTGATGGCCTTCAATGCCAAGTCTGAGTCTTGGTTCATTTGTATGCCTCAAATTCTCTTTAAATACACGCCCAAGTATGTATTTCCACGTCTTGCTGTGACCTTGACCCTGTCTCAATCAATTGGTGGGTTCACCTGGTGGTTACAACAATAACACCGTCATATACAGTAAATCCAATAAAGATTAAAGCACTTGTTCTTGAGCTACTGCACTAACAAGAATCTCGAAAGGAATTTTGTAAGGCATTTTTTGTTCCTTTTTTTTTCCTTTTGAGATTCCTGGTAGTACAGTTGGGGGTGGGGGGTGAAGGAAACAAAGAAAATAGAAAGGAAGGTTGAAAGCAAGTAGATGGAGAAAAGAAAGTAGGGTCAGAAGGAAGTAAGGGGGAGGAGGGAACGAAAAAGAAGAAAAGGAATGAGATGGGAAGGAGGAAGGATACAAGGAGTCAAGGTTCGGGGACAAAATTACTCCTATTTAATTTTAATATTCATAATAACATATTTAAAGAAGGAAGCTTCTGGACAGCCGTGAACCTCAGCAAAGCTGCATCATCTCTGCGAGCGAGATTCACATCAGGAAAGCTGATCATTTGTCTTCAAACACTGATGTTAAACCCTGACCTTTAGCATGCATTCATTTTTCAGGGTCCTTAACTAGAACAAAGGATGGTGCGCGATGTTTGCACATGAATAACACAATATAGTTCAGGGTTATGTGCTGTGAGATGTTGACCTCTTTCTGCGGAAGGAATTGGACATATGAAAAGGTTCTATTGTGTCAAATGGCAAATTTATACGAGAGACTAGGTAGGAAAAGGAAACAGGAGAGGGAGAGATTGAGAGAGAGAAAGAGAGAGAGAGAGAGAGAGAGAGAGAGAAGCGCTGATTAAAGCTGCCTTATCGTCGGCTAAAGGGAAGTCTCTCAGCTGTACAATGTGAACTGTCTGAGCGCAGACAGCCAGTGTTTAGCTAGATTGCACCCTAGGAAATGTTAAGTGCTGTTCTCGCAGCCCGCTATTCTCTACGAGAAGGGGGTGTTAAGTGTACGTATGTTGAAAAGGTTTTATACCAGCCTGAATGCACTGGTTTGCACTGATTGGATCTGTGCTTATCGCCGTGCACTTTCTGAGCCAAAGCAAACAGACGAGAAGGGATGATTTTTGTTTTTTCCCTGCAGGTCGTCTGGACAAATAATAGAACGCTTTTTAAGGCACCGTATCGAGTGTGTTTTGTACCAAAAATAACAAAACCCTGAAGCAAGTAACCACATTTTTGAACAAAATTTTCCCCTTAAAGGACAGTGGTGTCATAGAGTCGAATTTAAGATTCTTGAGATTAGAAGCTACGGACGAACGATCTTTAACAGCAGTCCAAACTGGGATTTATTAGGATTTGATCATATTTTATGAAATGATATGTTAATATGGTTTCTGTAGAAGTTGTGTAACTATGCAACGTGTCTTCGGCAAATCGCCGCTGTATACATGGAATAAAGCACTCCAGGACGTGCTGTTATTGTTTATACATCATACAGGAACTCAACATTCCGATGGTTATGGTTCCTTGCATATTGCCTTATGTTGAGGGGATTATCAGAAATTTTCTAATCGCCACTACCAACCTCTTGCACGAGAAGCTGACTCTGAATACACGTGCAAAGTCGTTCATTTAGACAAATCCATCCGTGCCCGTGGCTGCTTATGTTTTGAACACCAGGGGACAAAAGTAAACGGGATCACATCCATAGAGCTGAAAGAATTACGCTCTGTCTCTCTCCAACTTCTAGCCACTGATGCTTATGGATCTGACCGCATGATCTCCCAGTGACAGTGGCATTAATTAATTAATTTATTTATTTATTTATTTATTATTTATGCTTAGGCCATTTGGCAAACCGTCTACACAAGAAAAAATTCAGATGGTGAGAAGGGTTTATTATTTAAGTCCATTCAAATATTCATGTTCAAGTGGAGACCACAGTTTCATCTCATGTATTAGTGGGGGTTGGGGCTGGTGGCAGCTGGGGATCTGTCAACAGCAAGATGGAGAACACTGAGAACTTGGGCTGGACTTCTGGGCTGCTTGTGATAAATGCCAGACAGCAATGAAAAAATGAAACCAAGATAGAGCATGACAGATCTTTTTTCACCTTTAATATAATATAGCAACCAACAGCATTGTGGAACAAATAGAAATGTTAGCGGCAGAGAAAGAAAAACCCTTCTAGGAACCTTCTAGCAACTAACACTTTGTTCAATTTGCAATTTAATCTCACGTTTTCAATTTGCAATTTCAATCCACTTCCATGGATCTCCTTGGAATGAGCCATTTTAAACTGTTGATCATCGTCTTCTGAAGCTGTTCCTTGGTTGACTTGAACTTGTGTTTTTTCATCGTTATCGTACTTAAGGGATTTTTTTAATCTCCACCTGCAGGTTTTGTTTCCCAAAACAGATTGGTTTCCAACAGAAGGCACAGAGTGGTAGTGAGAGGAAATGTGTCGAGAAGTAAGAGTGTGTGGAAGAGCCGGATAAAGCAGACGAAGAGTTCAAGACACAGAACAAGAAGAGGCAAAATGTATTTTTTTAAGGAAGGCAGGACTGGAAAATCAGCTTTAAGACGCCAGGAAGATGAGGGACAATGAGACCTACAGTTGTTGGTAATGTTACCTACTGGATTCCAAGCAACAAAGACGAAGAAGAAAAAGAAGAAGATACTCAGAGATATTCATTACGAGCCCCATAGCAGGATACTGCCACTAGAGCTGTAAAAGTTAGGCCCGTCAGAGCCCGAACCCGACAGAACTGGGCCAGATCCCATCAAGTACATTTTGATTGACAGCTTTTTAAAAGCCCGAACCCGTTTACAGCCCGACATTATTCAAATGTGTGCACACAGATTTAGCCAAGAATGAGTCATTTATACATGTTTTAACATAATTTATTGATAACTAACATATAGGCTATAGGCCACTTGGAAGTTGGAACCAGGAAATAAAACAAGTCCTCTGTAACATCGTAACGTCTCCGCACTCTAACGTAAACCAAAACATAAACGCCAGAATCAAGGCTCCGGTTCACCTCCTCAACATCCATCTTCGCATCTTTATGGCGCTAGTCGAAACGCATCACATGACCGCTCATTTACCGCGCAAGTACCGAGTCCGTGTAAGATGATAGAAATTAAGCCCCGAAGATCTTCAGCTCTAGCTGCCACCACCGTGGCACTTCACTGTGAGTACCGGGCCTTGTATTTGTGCCGTATGGTTCTTTCAGAATTATCTCCAAAATGCTCAAAAAAATACCCAAGTCTCGTCAGCCCTTTTTCAGATAAGCTTATGTCTGAAAAAGGGGCTTCCTTTTAGCCAATCTACCCCAAATCTCAAAGATGAAAATGTAATAGATATGGAGTACCTGGCCAGGACATGCTGTAGATTCCTGCAACAATATCATTATATTCCTCAACCTCAACCCTCTATGTTTCATTTTCACTTTGTCCTTTCTTTGTCCATTTTCAAGGGATGTCCACGTCTTGCTAAGGCCACTGGGGTTCTCCATTTTGAAGGCTTTCATGATTTTCCATGTTACATCTAACGCTCTGGAAATGCCTCCTCCACCCCTCTATTGACAATAAGATGCTGTAAGCTCATTGCAGACTATGGCTTTAGCAGTCTCATTAAACCAAGACAGGGTCAAGAAAATCCTACAGAAACAGGGTTTCTATGTTCACTGTAGGTTCCCACTATTCTACTGATACAACCTGCTCATTAGCCTGAATATGTATTAAGATAAAGTAGCAGCATGACGACTAATGTGTTCGGATGAAAGCAGAGCAGGTGGTAGAAACAAGAAACAGGAAACTAGCAGTTCTTTCAAGCACTGCCACTCAACGTGCCAGCTCATTTGACCTACTTTACAAATGCCCGGCCACAGACTGTTGTTTTTGGGTGAGATGAAGCAATATCTACACTGTCAGACCTTTAGGGATTGGCTCAGGCTCGAATGGAAATATAACATGTATAGCTTCTTGCTGTTAAAGTGAATTTCATTTCATTATTATAAAATAAAATATTTATTTTTTATTTTAAATATATTTCAAAATATATTTTAACACCAGTGTCACTAGCATGTAACAGGTTTTGCATCACATATGTTTAAGAAAATGAAAAACTGCTACTCTCTAATGACCATTTTATACTTGGTCATAAATTCATTTCCTCTTATATACCAAATATTCAGTTATATGAATAGAAATACCTGAGAAAATGTACTTTAATACTGATATACAAAACCACCACTTAGTTTACAATAGTAATATGATTAGGATGCGCAAGTTACTTGTTGCAACTTCTTGTTTGGTACACAATGTTCATCTATAAAACACTATCTAGCACCTTAATTTTAAAGTTCACAGCACTGTGAAAGCAGATTAACATTAAATCAGATCCGATCTCTAGCAAACTACACCTAAGTCAGTAATCAATTGCTCACCTTTTAATTTAGTTAAGTTAGTTTAGTCAGTTTAGTCAGTTTAGTCAGGGCCTCCGAGTGGCGCAGTGGTAAAAGCGCTCGCCCTATCATCCAGAGATCGCGAGTTCGATTCCCGGGTGATGCTGTAACCTCTCGCAGCCGGAGGTCTAGAGAGAGCTGATTGGCCGAGCTGCCTCAGAGGGGAGGGATTAGAGGTACTTAGTGCTCCCACATTAATCACGGCTCTACAGCCAATCAGGGGCGTCTGGAGTCACGCGAGCGGAAGGAGCGGATGTGTTTTTTTTTTTTTTTTTTTTTTTAAACCTTTTTGCACCATCTCGTACAGCACTTGAATAGTTGTAGAAAAGAGAGCTGAAATAAACCAATGCCAACAATCTGATGCCATGCCCTAAAACTGATGCTGATAGAAAGACAGGGTGCTTTGCACTGGAGCTGACTTACTGATTCAATTGTGGTGGATCTATAGGGCTTGAGTGATTTACCTCCTATGGTGCCACAACACAGCAAAAACAGCAGCGTTTTAAATCCGAAATGAGCAAATGATACCTTAGTGTCTTTCAAAGTCACTGAGAAATTCTGGGAAAAGCAAAGTTTGGCTGTGCACACTTTTGCCTGTTTATTTATTTATTTTTTACAAAGGGACTGTACAGAGGGA
>JAAGKR010002379.1:49226-76726 GCA_011419295.1 Clarias macrocephalus
GGGGGGAATTAAAATCATGTTTTTTTTCTTTATCCATCCTATTAACGTGCTTTATTTCCTTAACTATTCCCAGAACGTTCCTCCATCTGTGTGTGCGTCTCCGTTCCATCTTCTAGCCACACATATTTCTATGTCTCTGCTGTCCTCGCTCCAAGGTCCAGCACAGCTCAGCGAAAGAGGGAGGGGAGGATTAAAATCAGATTTACTTGAAAGCAGATTCTCTCCCTGGATGCTAATTTAATCAAGCCCTCTGCAGCACCGAGACCTGCTGGACGCGTTTTCACCGGCTGATCTTGGATCAGGTCCTCGTAACGCCACCTGCTTCGCTATTAGACTGAAGCCTGATCCCAGAATAGCAACCATCAAACCCTGGAATTATTTATAAGAGGCAGTTTTCTTGCATGGCCTCCCATCGTGGCGGGGCCGAGCCACCCCGTATCACTCATTGCATTAGCCCGATATGAACAAGCTCCAGCCGGCCGCATGTTAACTTGTACACATTACAGAACCAGAAAAAGTCAAACAAGACCAATTATAGGGAAATGGGTTCTGGCATGGACAGAGCAGACGTGCTTAAAAAATGATGAAAACAGGCACGATTAGGCTGTTAACACGTCAACAACGACCCATGGCCCTGAAAAGTTTTTGAAATGCACTTGTTTTGAATGCTAACTAGATCGCAGCTGCACACATTTCACTTCCTAACCCTCTCAAACGCAGATGGGTTATAATGGAAAAAGATCAGGAGCCTGGCAGGCCAGGTAATTATATGGATTAGCTTTGTTTACAGGCAGAGCAGCAGCACGCATTAATGCATTAGGAAACAGCAATAACAGGCCGTCCTTTCTGATTACGTCGACTGGGTGTAGGCTAGCATGCAGCCAAACGGCGCTGACGTTACCTAACCTTGTATACGAAACTGATTATTTTATTATTACCAGGGATATTGTTGCTTGAAGCAAGCATGATCATATCACACAAATGAAAACCACAGGTTAACCGTGAGGTGACTAGAGGGATGAGGTCTAACTGGCTGCCTTGTCCTTAATAATGTAAATCAAAAAGATTTGAATGGCAGGCTCAGAGCATGCCTCCCTTCTGACTTGACACCGAAATAAGCTTCAAGTGGCAGGAGATCAGTCGGAAGGTTTTTTCTTTTGCCAATATCCAGGCCATGACGGGTCCCGTGTCTTTTAAAACCTGTAACTGAAAAGCCTCACAATTTGATTGGCTTCCCTTCTCATCTATTATTCAGGAGGCACTAGAGTTTGAACTAATTATGGCTAAAAGGCTGACCCGTCTCAGCTATCTTGGACCACTGAGAACTCCCAATCCTCCAGCTCGGGGAGCGGTAAAACCCCCCAGCAGAAACGTCAGGAATATTGCTCCAAAAAAAGGAATCTTAAAATAAATTTGACACTCAGTCCACGAGGCCTGGAAGAGATCTTGAGCAGAATGATTAAGGACTATCTCCTAGACTTTAATGCAGGATTTCTCAAATTCTTAAAAGGTAGACTTTTCCAAAATACATGTAGGTTTTTAAGTCTACATAAAGTGTTTGGTTTTTACATAAAGGATTCTGAAGTTCTGAACATTCATCTTCTACACAGCGTATCCTATACAGGGTCTTCAATGTGCAAACGCTTCATTATGAGGCATAGAAATATGAGAAGGCTTCCCTAGTTTAGTCCTGAGATTGGGTTCCATGTGAGTTTCCTTTTGGTTCTCAGGTTTCTGCAATCTCCAAAATTATGCATGTAGGTAAAAATTGGTTCTTTGTTCTGGCCCAGCCAAGTGTTGGTGCCGCCAATAAACCATTTTTTTCTGTCTGAGGGCTTTGGCCGGCCGAAAACTGGTTCGAAATTGGGCAACGGCTCCAAACTCACTCCGAAAAGAGGTACCAGTATTCCCTATATAGACTCATTATACAGTAGCGCTCAGGATCTACCCTGATCCAACTATTTGGGATGCATTAAAGCGTGATTTTGGATGCAAAAATTCTGACCTCACCACACATCTAGATGGTTTTCATGGATCCATAATTCTGTTTCTGCAGTCCTTGTTCACAAAGACAATGGTCACTGATAGGCCGGGCTCTCATTAAGGCAGAGTACCCCGCCTGCTCTGGAAAATCTGTGACATATGAAAATAAGCTCATGTTTTTCAATAAACATCTTACCTTCAGTGCTGCTTTATTGGCTGCCAGAGGCCACGTATCGCCTATTGTAAATGGCTGTCTAGCAGAACTGCACATTGCGTGACTCAATATTTCGATCGCATCATTTTCTCTCTTGGTATGCTCAGTGTCAGATTTCCAACTGTCAGAAAGAAGCAGGCACTCAGACACACAAACATACACAGCCTAAGGCACTGTCTATGCAGAGAATGGAGCAGGTAAGTGAAGTGTGTTTCACTAACATAATATTCAGGGGGAAAAAAAAAAAAACAGCTAAAGCCCGAGCCATTAATCTGCAACAGACTGAAGGAAATATGAATTTTCCTAAACAGCTCATCTCCTCCTTCTCCATCTCTGATCCCCTCTGAGGTCCCTTATTGTGTTTTTGGTCATTATCCACTGACGGACGATGCATCCTGCGAGGAGCTTCTTCTATCAGCGGATAAACTGAGCAAACAGATGAAAGAAGCGATACAGGAGACAGACTGAAACCACCCCCAGTGGTGTTAGAAAAAAAGAGAGAGAAAAAAAGCATTCATTTTCTGTTTATCAAGTCATTTTAGAAAATATGCTCCATTAAGCAATTTTTCAATCTTTTATTACTATTTTTTTTTTAATTCCTATTCAGCTGGGGCCTCAACCTGTGCAGATTTACTCAATGTGCTCTGTGTCATTAGAAACGCATTTAGCCTGTACATTTTCAAGAAAAAGGTGTGCGTGCATGCATGTGCACGTGCTTAGCCAAGCTGATTGTGCTGTTTTTTTTTTTTTGTTGTTGTTTTTTTGGTTAGATAATCAGTTCTATAATACTTGTGGGAATGGCCTGATTAATGGCTGTAACTACAGACAGAGACAGAAGGAAAAATTACGGCCGGATCGACTCAACTCTCTTAACACCTTAACAACCATCCTGGCCCACGGTACGAGCCAAACACCTGCGCGGCTCCAGAGTTCACCTCCTGCCTCGCGCTCATCCTTTCCCCCTGCACTTGTGTCTCTGCATCTCTCCATCTGCTCCCCTCTGCTTTGGCTGAGACCCGCACTGATTTGGCCGTGTCTCTTCGTTACTTGTGGGCTGTTGCTGCCGCTTCAGCTTGCTGCTTCCCTGAAGTGATTACTGTAATTAATTGGATGGAGCTCTCACTAGTGTGCAGATAGAATACTTAGCACCACTTTTAATGCTGAGGTGAGTGTTGGTTGCGATCTAAAGGAAGCATGCATCTGAAGCCACTTCTGCAATAATACTTTTTAATCTGCACCCGGTAACCATAAGAGAATTATGGATTATGATGGATGACTTTAAGAAAATGAAGGTTACGGTTGTTTCCTCAGGTAGACACTTTTCTTTGGACCTCTGTCAGAACCATGCACTTGAGGTTAAATCTAGCAACCTAAAATGTTCTGTGGGTCGTCCTGAACACTCTAGATTTGTTCCCAAAAAGAGCTATCCCATGAAATTAGTTCTGGTGGAACCCGTTGACACCAGGAGCACCAACAAGATATAACAGTGTTCACTAGTGTACAATTAAAGTCATTGGTTCATGGAAGACCCCAAATACAAGGAAACAGGATAATGGACAAAGTCCTACAAAAGTATAAGTCTGGGTAAAGAGGGATTTAGATAAAGAAGGAACCTACTGCCCAAGAATGTTGCTACCACCACCATGCTTGACTGTAAGAATGGTGTTCTTAAGGTAATGAGTATAATTGGGTATCTGCCAAACGCATCACTCCAAATCCAAAAAGTTTAGAGTCTGTCATTTGGGCAGTGGTAGCTCAGCAAGTTAATACTGAGTTACTGATGAGAAGGTCGGCAGCGTAAGCTACATCTCCATCAAGCTTCTGTTGTGCCCTTGAGCAAGACCCTTAACCCTGTCTGCTCCACGTCCGACCCTGTGCTCAGACCTCCGTTTCCGAACATGCTACCATAAGCAAAGAAAATCATTTCACTGTGTAGTGATGCATACGTAACAAAATAAAGGTGGCTTCTTCTTCTTCTTCTTCTTCTTCAAAAAAAGGACCCCCCCCCCCCCCCGCCCACACACACACACACACTTTGGCAGGGTCTTGAAGATATCTTCAAACTAGGTTGTTGGTCCTACTGGATACTGTAAGAAATGTATCCGACAACTGCTGTGTCAACTTTTATGAGCTTTGCCAACAAAATGGAATTCAATCCAATCTGAAACTTGAAAGATTCTTTGTGGAACCCCATCACCTATGGAGGAAAAAGGCTTAAGGGGGCATAAAAGGAGATTACAGCTCCAACTTTTCACTCAGCTTTAGCGTTAAACTCAGAATACAACCCGCAGAGGCAGAGTAAAAAGAAAAATAAGGGCGAGAAAAAGAAAAAAAAAAGAAAACATGCTACATCTTTCAGTTCCTTCCCTGTTTAAAGTTACTTGGACAATGCCGCTTACGCTTCCGTTCATCACTTACCATCTCCTTTTTGTCTTTGTTGCAGTACTATTCAGTATTTTGCACAATAAGAAAAGAAATGTGCCTAGGGTTGTTTCCTCATTCAACTGACAAGATGATTGAGCACGCATCATCATCCTGATGATAACACAATCAGCGTGCTTGTCTAAGTCTTCATCAAGTTGGAGTCTCTTGAAGTGATGGGCGAGACTGCCTGCTTTATAGTAAACGTTGAGTTGCTTTGCTTTTGCATCATTGTTTTTGCAACTTTGTTTGGGATGAGCTGGTCTGAGGTTCACCAAGTATTTAAAAAAAAAAAAAAAAACATCCTTCTAACAAGTTCGGCAGCACTCACTCATCTAGGCTTTCAGAAGGCAATCGTGTAGCTCGGCATGTCTCGTTTTGTTGCGTTAAGTTTTCACTGTAATTCCATTTGACATATCAAAGTGATAAGTGAAAGAATCTTGCACTGAGATGAGTGAAAAGTGGTCAAACTGAGCTTTTGCTGTCATTTATAAATGCCTATGCATCCGGATCTGGATGTACTGTACAGTACCGTGCATAGGTCTTGATCCAGCCCTTGTTGCTTCATATTTTGCTCCCAAAGAGCCCGACCTTCTTGTATTTTAATGTAGTCTTGAGGAATAGTTCTCCAGGCTTTGTGAAGGACTTTTTGTCTCACATTTTCACCTGAGCAGTTTCAGAGGAATGATTTTTGTTTGTTAAGCCACACAGTAACTTAAAGAATGAATCATTCAAAAATAAAAACATCTAACTTAAGGCATGAATCAATGAGAAACAGATGCAGATGATCAGGTCGATGGTTAGTGTACTGGTGATGCTGAATGCTGATTGGCTGGAACAGACGAGAGGGGAAATGAAGTTGCTTGTCGCAGCAAGACATTTCTTCCCATTTCTTTAATTCAATCTACATAATTGAACTACATTTAATATGAAAAAAAAAAAGAAGAATGGCTCGATATATTGATGTATATAGACATATTGGTTACATTCTCTATCGTATTCAATTTTGCACTTTTTCTTCAGTATAAAACAGTCCAAAAATATATCAGATCAGAATGATGAAATACTGCATAAATACCTTTTTAAAACAAAACAATTCATCACAGAACATGTCTCATGGCCATGTGACCTACTACTCAAATTGTGTTTCTCCATCACCGACTTCCTCATGTTGTAGTTTTATTATTTCAAAACTGCATTATAGCACAAAATACCTTCTCAAATCACCTGCCTTCCTGGGTTTTAACCTTATTGATTATTTGCTATTCAGTTCCATCAAGCATGTGGGGAATGGTGCAAATATCTGTTACAACACAGTAGCACATCAATATTTTTCTTGTCAGAAGAAATATACTGCGGCACGCTGACTTAGTGGGTAGCACTGTCACCTTGTACCTCTAGGGTCTCCCCGTGGAGTTCTCCCAGTGCTTGGTTTCCTCCAGGTACTCCTCATACAGTCCAAAGACATGCAGATTCATCTAACTGGTGTTCCCAGATTGCCTGTATGAGCGTGTGAGTGTGTGTGCCCTGTGATGGATTAGGACCCCATCCAGCCTTGTGCCCTCAGTCTCCTTGGACAGTCTCTAGGCCCCCTGCGATATAAAGAGGTATATACGATGAGTGAGTGAGTTAGAAGAAAGATACCACCTAATGACCTGGTAAATATCTGATATTAGAGAAAGAGTGCTGCGTACTGTATAGGCACCTTAGACCTTCCAGAAACATTCCAGATACTTGATAAAACCGGGGTCCTTCTGGAATTTGGCTTGCATGCTGGACAGAATTACAATTGCGAGACACCATGTCCACTGCTGCGAATTCTTTGTAAATGGCGATGTGTACATGGTGGCTTGTAATAACCTGACTTTGTTTTGCTCCAACCTGCAGAGAGTGCTCTGATGAGCGTGTGGTTGCCATGCATTCATTTTAACATACAAGGCTTTGGACCCTAATGCTTCTCAGCATCACTCAGCCCTCGAACAAAAGGCTAATGGTTTCAGCAAACCATTGTGTTCCTGATGATTTACAACCCTCAGGCCTTAGCTGCCAACATCGGTGTTAAGAACTGCGGGTGGCTTTTTGAGATTAACCTTTTCACTTCTGCGGACGCTTTGTCTAGCGGTGGGCCTCGGCATCACTCTGCCTGACTCGGTAATTTGTCCAGGAGTTGAAGCATGCTTGGGAATGTGGTCTGTAATGATTGAGGTGTTCTACCACCCTAATATTTTTGTAACTGACCATAAAACATGCCAAACATGATCTCAGCACTATGATCTGGCTCTTTTTTTTTTTTTTACCTTCCAGCAGAGGAGATTCTCCAGGCTTCATGCAACATCCAACTAACCAGGATAATGTGGTGTGTCTACTCGCCTATCAATAGAAGCTCCTCTTCCTCCACTGGGGTGCAAGTAATATAGTCCCAGTGGCCTGCATAGATGTACACTGCCTGGTCAAAATATATAATCCATAGTTCATTGCACTGCCTTTTGCATCGTTACAAATGTGGAAATGTTTCGATAAGCCTCTTCAATGTCACCACATTTATTTCCATTCAGAGTTTATTTCATCCCAATTTGCTGTATTGATGGAGTCGGACAGCTGTGTGAAGCCTTCTCCAGCACATCCTAATGATTCTCAACGGGGTTAAGGTCTGGACACTGTGGCAACCAGTCCATGTGTGAAAATTATGTCTCATGCTCCCTTAAACACTTTTTCACAATTTGAGCCTGATGGATCCTGGCATCGTCATCTTGGAATATGCCAGTTTCACCAGGTAAGAAAAAAAATCCATTGATTGGGAAAACCTGGTTATTCAGTATATTTAGGAAGTCAGCTGACCTCATGTTGGGGCACATACTGTATTGTTGCTGAGCCTTGACCTGAGCAACAGAAGCAACCCCAGATCATACAACTGCCCCCAGAGGCTTGCGCGGTAGGGACTAGGCATGATGGCACTTCTAACCCTGATGCAAACCATATAACCTTTTTCCAATGCACCACAGTCCATTCTTTATGCTCCCTAGCAAATTTATGCTTTTTCCCCCCCAATTAGTCTCACCAATAGGACCACACAGCTGTTAAGTCCCAATCCCTTGAGTTCTCTTCGCATTTTGTGTGAAAATACTTACTTTCACATAGCTATGAGTTCTAATGTGCATAAAAAAAAAATTGCTCCTATCACATTAATTTGGGATTTTTTTTTTTTTTACTACATTTCTTGCTCGAAGATGATGGTGCACCACTATCCTTCCAGGTTTTTACATTTTATAACCAAATTTTTGTACCTCCAGTAATCTCCTTAATTGTTTCCTTTGCTTTATACAGGACATAAATGTGACCCTTCTGAAACACAGTAATATTTTGCCATGACCACCATGATATGTCTTACGACATGGTTGTTTAAGGAATGTGAAGCCCCTCGCTGCATCAGTTAGGGATACAGAACTCGTAGCAGAGAAAGAATATTAATAGCTGCAGGAATTATTCAGTGGATGGCCTGGGAAGTGTATTTGCGGGCATGGCGTTGGAAGGAACATTAAGCAAGGAGCACAAATCAGCTAAGTTTTACTAAAAGGGTACTAAGCAGTATCTTGCCTCAGAACTGGATGTACCACTGCTGTGTAACCTTTAGTGTGTATTTTTCACTTGGAAGTGAAACTTTAAAGTTTTACTCTGAAGGTTAATTACCAGTACATGTCTGTTCCGTAGGATTCAGTTGGGAACCTTTGTGATTCCATTGGGACATCATTTACATTCACAGAGGCACGTAAAAGGTTGCAAAAGACGTACCCATGAGTGTACCATATCAGTGACAACATTGTAAGCTATAGTTATGTCAAAATGAATATGAAAAGTTCTTTAATTAAATCTTTGATGAATCGTAAAGGATTGGTCTTCTGAGAAGAATTGCGAAAAACCTGTTATCATCCTGATGTTTGAATTTTGAGAAACAGACTCAACTATCAACTTTACTATAACACTGATCATCACCCTACACACCAGCAAACTGATGACAGGTCCATCGGCACCCAGGGCTCATCCATGCCCACGAGGACCCAAAGGTCAGCCGTCCTCTGAATGAGCTCAGGAGGCAAAGAGTCCAAGGTTGTTGATCAGGCCTCCAAATTGGCTAATCTGTGTATATGCCATAAAAGCCATGGCTAGCTAAACTTTATAGAACTAACACAAAGAAAAAGCCGCAGTCTTCAAATAATCTTTACACCAGTGGTGAGCATGAAGGGACAACCTATTAAACCTTGAGGTAGATGTGTTACAAAAACCAGATTTTCCCAATTGTGCAAGTGTACGTATGTGGTTCTCATTGTTATCTAGTACTAACAACAACAAAAAAAAATCGTGCTTTGGTGCTGTAAAAGTTACTCAGAGAACATTTCCCTCCGTTCTCATGTGTGTTGTGGACATTAACTGAAGCTCTTGACCTGTATCTGGATCATTTAGCAGTTGCTTGACGGGGTAAGTGCATAGGTGTTCCTATTAAAGTGCCCGCTGAGTGCACAGTACTCAACTCAACCTGCATATAAACACACACTATTTAAAAAAAAAAAACAGGATTCATTATTTTCACTTTACGAAAAAATTCCATTTCAGGGTCGAGCTCAGTGTCTAAAAGAAAAATAAAAGGAAGCCAGAACACTATTCGACTCGAGGATCCTGACCGGATCACATTCAAGGACATGAATAAAAGCAGCGAGTACCTTTGTGCTTGTGTGAAAAAAAAAAAGTAGGAAAAGAGCTGTTTGTTGTGTAACCTTGACTCGACGTGAAAGAGTTCCATCTCGGCGCGGCGTTCGGTCCGCTCCTTTATTACCTCTGCTCATGTTTCTGTTTCTTTCTCGTCTCCTGTCGAAGTTGCCAAACATAATGGCTGTGTACAGTTAACGCTGCGTCCGTCTGCGCTCCGTGGAGGTGCGCCTGTATTAATCTGATGCTCGGCGTCGCTCCGTCTCAGCGTTATTAAAGCCGTTGTGGGCCTCCTTGTGTAATAAGATGTGCAGGTGTTGGGGACAGAGGGTACATCAGCAGGTCGCGCGTTGACATGTTCATTACTCACCGAGCGTCCGCAGCCTGTCAACACCACCGACGCAGGACTTTATTACATGAAGGGGTCGGACGTGGCGCCCTGACCGCCGGATCATCAAAGAAACAAAAACAAAACACGATATTTTGTGTGCACAATTAAGACTCTTACGGTTTGATCAACTCAACAGGGCATGTTTGTGTCCTGGTGTAACATTTCTGCACTTGATGGTTTGAACAACTGGCCCATGACGTTCCCAGGCACCTAAATCAATTAATACCTTAGATATAAACATTCATCAGTGATTCTGGATATAATGCAAAGAAAAGGAAAAGAAGGACAAAGATGAACCCAAGACCTACTCTCTCTCATCACGTCATCGCAGTCTATAATTTTTTTTTTTGTTGTTTCGACACCCCTTTTCTGTTCTTCTCTCAACTTTGATATGAGTATGGGTGGTGTGGGGGGTGGCTGGTGGGGAGTAAGAAAGATGAAGCTTGAAAAGATCCATCCATTTCTCTGACCTTTACAGTAATGACACAGAGGTGAACAGAGCAGTCTCAGAGAAGCTGACCGCTCCAGGTAATAAATCACAGTCCTATCTCTTGTAACATGATGAACTCAAAGTGCCAGGAAAGTACTGGGTAAGGCAGGGGGAGGGTGTGGGGGGAGGGGGATTGGATCGCAAAAGGCCAGTTAATTTAGTAGGCGTAAAGGGTGATTAAAAAAGATTGCTTCGTGTCATGGAATCAGCCTTCCTTTGTAGTGTGTTCAAGTAAACACAGCTACGTTAACGTAACAGCTACATTAATGTACTTACGCCTAACTGTGAGCGTCGCTGTTACAGAGAATTCGTCAATGCCTTTGGACCGGTCGGAATCGGGAAATCAGTATGGTTTGAACAGAAATTGGAGCACACAAACTTAAACACTGCAGCACTTTGTATAAACGCCATTCCGAACCTAAAACTGCCTCAACTGTAACGCTTAATGTTCCTTTACTGGGCTTAAAATAGTCGCTGCAACCAGCCACTCTTTAACAAGATCCGAAAGCAATGGAAACAGAACAACAGTTCCCTAATAATAATAATAATAATAATAATACTAATGATAATAAAACAAGAACCAAAATAAACGCCTTAATGTCCTCCGTGAAAAAATTCCACCACACCACGTTGGTGTGACTCGTTGCGGCAGGAGACGTCGAGCTGGATTTTCGAGTGCCTGACTCGGGGTCTATGAACAGAAATGCGGTTGTAAGAGCTTCCATATCCACATAGGTGCCCATCACAGGGGCAGGTTGCCATGGCGACGAGCCGTGCAGGTCCCACGGCGTTCGCCGAGATTACATAAGGGGCTGTGATGGATTCGAATAAGGCACCGGTTTTCGCAGTAGGGCTTTTTTTTAATAAAAGGAAATACACATATAGTGTATAAATATCAGCAGCCAGTGGTCTGGGGCTGAAATTGAAAAACTCGTGCGTCTTTTTTAATCACGTTCATGCTGCACCGGTGAATTGCTTTCTCATTTTTTTTTCTTTTTTAAACCGCACGTGTTATTCAGAGAAGAAACGTTTCTTCTTCTGCTGCTGCTGCCGCCGTCGCCGCCACCAGCAGCACCGCGTCTGAAAGTGAGCGGGGAGGGAAAAAAAAAAACACTGTCGAGAGTCATGCAGCAGGGTGCTTTTTTGTGCTCTGAAATGCCTGCACCCAGGATAAAAATAGCAGCAAACAAGAACGCTTGGACACCCTGCTCTTTCCTCTCTGCTAGAAACACAAGCGTTATCATGCAGCAGAACCGCCTCAGCAGTGCTCCGCGGAGAGCTCGGCGGTCACCGTGCAAGGAAGCGCTTTTTTAATCTCTCGCACCGTCTTTCTTTTCCATTCTTTCACTTTCCCGGTACCCACATTTCCCTGAGATCCAGCGTGTTGCTGTGGAATTCTGTCTTAAAGGGTAAAAAAAAAAATATATATATATATCCAAATAACCACAAAATGTTAAGAATATCGTAACAATACAATACAGAATTGTGTGATGTCTGGATGTGTTTAATCGATGAAATAAAAACAGACACATTGTGTGCGTGTGTGTGTGTAGGCATGGTGCATACATCGCATTCTTAAACATATCAAAGTCATCATCTCTTCTACAATCTTCTACAAGTTTTTATCACACATACGTATATAGCGATGACTTAAACACAGCGGCGGCGGTTGTTGTCTTGGTGTTATTTCTTCACAAAGAATCTGCTGATGTCTGAGGACAGTCTAGACGCCGCTTCACCTTTCTTCATCTGACTCCGCTCTTTGGCCTGCTGTGATGTTCTCTGCAACACCGCACAAATGACATCATTAAAATAAAATCGCTTCATCTCACGGGTGCAGGAAGCTTCATGCTCTGCTTATTGTAGAACACTTCTCCACTAAACACTAATATAAGAGGCATCGAATCATAGACACAAGACAGACAGACAGACAGACAGACAGACAGGCTGTTATGTAAAAAGCCTAGCAGACAGAAATACGTAGGTGTCTCAAACTCAAAATCCGTATTTGTTCCTGCGGACATGTGTGTGATAAATATATTTTATGTTCCGTCTGTGACGAGCCTCTTACATCAGGGCGGCTATAAATTAACGCGAGTTTCCGTCAGTGCTCCCTTCCGTCCAACCTGTTTGCGTCATACACAGGCACCGAATCAGAGTCGGATTTCGCTTTATATAAATATATATATATAGAACACTAGAGGTTGCAGGATATTGAGGCATCTCTAAATATAAGATGACGTTTTGGACAAGGAACGAATTTGTTCCCGAGTTGTGTTGAGAAAAAACCCACAATGTCGTCTTCTGGCCTGGAGTTTTCTCAAACATGGAAAGTTTGACTCAAATGAACCAGGGGAAAAAAAAAAAAAAACTTTCTGTTCTGGATAATGACGTTTCCTAGGAGGAAGAGGAGAAATCTCAGCGGACAATTATATTAATAAAAATAAAAAGGTTTTGTCTGTACCTTCAGAACTCGCTCTCTCAAGGGTAACTTTACATTTCATACACTGGAAGACCAGAAACATTGGAGGTCTCAGACAAAAGCTTCTGTTTGTCTGTATGACAGATTTTGTCACAGCATCACGCAAAATGAAAATTTGCCAATATTCATGTATATTGTATAAATGTTGAGAAGACAAAGTTATTAGCAGTTTTGTGCCAGATTAGAAACCACAAGACGGTGTACTGCTCACGCGTCAAACTGTGGGCGCGTCTTAAATCGACCGCTGGACAGAATTTAATGAAACTTTTTGCAGGAGTTAGATATCTGCCTAAAGTTTAACCTGCACCCTGAGTGACATCAGAATGTTAAATAAAAGCGATGTTATGAAAAGTTATGTGGGGGATTTAATAATCTACTTTAGAATAAGATACTAATGCGCTACTGTCTCAATGTAAACACCTGCACCATTAGATATTAATTAGAATAGCTAAACTGAATGTTCTTACTGGGATTAGTTCATATTTTCACTTTGGCTGAAATAACAGCGCTGAAGTGGTATAAGTGAATTTTAACACGCTGGAGTCGTTTTAAGACAAAACTTCATCTTTATCTTGACCTACTTTTTCCATTTCTCATCTATGATTCACTCTGCGATTACCGAACAGGGAGTGTGTTTGAGTGACGACGAAAGAAGTACAACTTAGTGTAAACAACGCGTCAGATACTCAACCTGTGAACCTCTTAATTTCTTTGTATTAATAAGTTAGACAGAGAGTTCTGCGGGACAGACAGACAGACAGACAGACAGACAGACAGACAGACAGACATATACATGCACTGCTTTAGGGCTAAATCCTACTGAATATAATCAGGAGACAATCAGATGGAATTGTGGGTAATGGAGGAAACTGTTAACCAAAGTAATTCAAGTTGTTAGAAAGAGAAAGCGTTAGCTCATTGGTTCACTGCACTAATATTTCGATGGCACCCAAAATCACCTGGTAATGATTCAGTGGCATTCAGAGTGGAGCTTTCTTTTTTACACTTGACTCTATGAAGTAGTGGTGTGTGTGTGTGTGTGTGTGTGTGTGTGTGTGTGTGTGTGTCACATATATTTCAAATTGTCTCCTTTTTTTTTCTCCGTTATTACTTTTGTCTCAGCTAAGCCCCAACAAATATCTTAGCTTCTTATCAAAATGATTCATTTATTATTTATTTATTTTTTCGTTTTTTTTTTTTTTTTTTTAAGAAAGTGGTCCTTGCTGTCCGGTGAGGTCCAGCCAGCTTTTCTCCCTCCTTTTTTGTTTTCTTTTTTCTTTTCACAACAAGAAGAAACATTATTCAGTCGCAAGACACTAATTTTACGCATGATAAGTATTTTTCCTTTACCCCCCCGTGAATAATGGATCCGCAATATTTTTCATAGGAAACAGGACAGAATTGTTCCGCGTTACTGCAGAGAGTCAGCTGGCTTGTTTAATTGTTGTTTTTTTTTTTTCATGGAATGTCACTGGAGTGCTGTGGTGCTGCGGTGCTGCGGTGCTGCGGTGCGGGCGGCCTTTACAGCGGTCCCAAACTAACCTTGGATCATAAACCGCTCAAGAAAACAAAATATTAAAGGAATAATTGAACTTTTTTTATTTTTATTTAAACAATCTACTTGTGGGTAATTACCACAAACACTCTCGATGGTTATTTCCTATAGCAAGGCACCAGGAGACAGAGATCCTTTGCTTAACAGGAAAAACAAACCCTGGTGGTGCTGGTGGTAGACAACACTTCTAGACTACAGATCCAGAGTACGCTGAAATTATAAGTTCACTCGTTTTACCTTTTCAACCTTGATTTCTCTCAAATTCTCATATTTGATCACTAATTGAATGATTTTATTCTCTGATTATATATTTACATGAGGTCTACAGGTATTCCTAATAAAGTGGACGGTACACATATACTCTTTTCTCCCCATCCTGCATGTGCCTTCTGCTTCATTTTAAACATTTGTACAGTATACGTGCTAATAGGCGATGAAAATCGTATTTAATACGGCACAATCGAGCATCGTTTCCCCCAACGCTATTAAACGTCCTGCCTGACGGCTGTGGCTCGAGTGCGTGTGTGTGTGTGTGTGTGCGTGTGTGCGCGTGTGTGCGTGTGTGCATGTGCGTGTGTGTGTGTGTGTGTGCTTACTTGACAGACGAAATATTGCAAAATAATGAACCAGATTAGAAGGAGCGCAGCCTTCTAGGCCTGACTAAATCTCAGCTTCCCTGAGTGTCAGTGCAACAGTGCAGCACTACAGCTCACGGGACAGAGTGGAATCTTCATGATATTTGCTTTGACATGGACAAGATGGTCCTCAGCATCCATGTACTCCGCTCCGACGTCTACATGTGTAGCAAGCAATCTCCGCAGGAAATCACCCCCCATCCCTTCAGCCGAACTCATCTTTACCTCGCCGTGACGCACTCGGAGGAAAGCGCTATCCGCCCCTTCCGCTTGCATGAGCTCACAGATTCCACTGATTGACTAGTGTCACCATGATTGATGTGTATGCCACACCCCGTCAGTGTTCCTGTATATAGTTACTATTCTCATAACCCTGGATCAGGAATAAATCGGTTAGTTCAACCTTTTTTTTTTTTTTTTTGATCATTGTGATGTGATTTGAATCAATCTATCGAACAGCACAAATGTTTACCGTCTGATTTATTTCAAGCATCTATATTCCTTACAGGGCAATGCTCTATAACTCGCGTTAATTAAATGTCATGTCTCATGACTTTTTTTTTCTTTCCTTGTTGGTCTTTGCTCCGCACTCATGTCCAGCAGGTGATGAATGAATTCCAAATAAGTCGTCATACTCTTGAGTATGTGCAGAAGATGTGAACAGTTTCTGTTTTCTGCAAAAGCTGTGGTATATTTTTACGGAATTCAACCGTTTAACATTTGTACAGTATGCGGGTGTGAACCGATTCCCTTCGACCCATCGATTCAGGGAGTGTTCACACTCGACATGTTTGAGCCGATTAAAATGAACTCTAGTGCGGTTGCTCTGTTGAACGAATGTGCGATCTGCCATTAAAACCTCGGCGCGCAGGTCTGAGCAGCTGAACCGAGACCACTTGAAAAAACACTTGAAAAAATCTGGTGCGGTTCGATCGAAATGTGAACGGGCCAAACATTAATCACGGCTCTACAGCCAATCAGGGGCGTTTGTGAGCTCAAGCAAAGCGAAAGAAGGGAATAGCCCTGTCCTGCGAGTGTGTTACTCCGCCCCCAACGGTGTGTGACCGAGCAATTCGAAAAAAAAAGCGTTTGGAAGAAACATGTGACTGAGTGGTAGTAGTAGCCTTAATGTGGAGCCCCCTAGTGACGACTAAATTAGGGAGAAAATCTGAGAAAAATCCGAAAAAAAAAAAAAAATTCACTGGTTGACTCTGTGACACGTTGTTGAGCTGCTGAGATAAAAAAAAAAAAAAAGAAAGGAAAAGAATTAAATTCATTAATAAATTATACCCCTCCGCATTAAATGTTAAATTTAATAAGCATCCAAGGACGTTCACTAAGGACAGCGCACAAGAGCACCAGAGCGCACATGATAGCACAAACGTTCACGAGCACACGATCAATGAAACGTCGTATTTTTTTTGAGCACTCGCGTTATTAAACACAACCCCGATGTCCTATCGGGGAGGGAGGATTATCAGGGGGAATCTATCACAGGATTAAAGATCGCTGCTTACATTTGATTTGTATCTTTTTAAAAATTGAACTTATTCATTTATTATTTTGTGGGAACGATCGCCGCTGGCGGCTGCATGGATAAACGCTAGTCACAAAATAAAAACATTAGGCACGCTGGCGAACGTTTTATTCACCATCTGGAGCCGTGCTTGTGTTGTTTTCAATGTATAATGGTACATTTTATAAACTCCTAAGGAGTTTTCAGCTGGTAAAGACGCCACCGTATATATGAGCCACATGCCTTGGAAAAAAACAGATCGAATAAAACGCACAGCTTTAATAAGGAAACAGTTTGAAGCGCTCATTAGCGAAGTAACATCTACAGTATAAAAACAGGAAGTGCCCTATGCAGAAGCGATTAGTTTGACACTGTTGCCTTTCCCGGGCTACTCGGAGGACTAAAACGCATTCCTGCGCCGCATCCAGGCTTGGAATCACGATCCTATTCTCGAGTCAAAAGCAGCTCTCGGCTCAGGCAGCTGTTCTGTCGTGCCACGCGGTGACGGATACTGCAGAGAGCAGGCGTCACACCGTGTCCTTTTTCTCTATAATCGAGTCTTAAATCTCATGAAGACGTCTTGGAACGGTCCTGTTTCTGACCAGATTTTAAATCCTGACTGCAGAAATTTGTGTACCGAAAGAAAACCAGACCCTCGCTTTGTCTAGCGTGGGGTTTTATATACCATGCGGTGGCAGACGGTGCAGAGCGTCTGCAGGTTGTCCAGAAGGCACTGTCCTCCTCCACTGTACACCGGCTTGATGTGGTCCACCTGCCAGAAGTGGCCCTCTACCGGGTGACGGATCATCTCGTTCAGCTAGAATAAACACACACATACACACACAGAGAGACACGGAATTGAAGTTAAGAAAGGGATTAGAGACTAGATGCCGTTCTTCATGTTGAAGCCAAGAACAGATGGTCGTCGCCTGTGCTCGGTGACTCTGGCGAGGTTGGTGTTTTTCACAGTTTTTGGGCCGCGGAAAAATAACGTCTCAATGCACCAATAAAACAGCGTCGAGAATTTATAAGGAGAATATTACAACGGAGAACTATACGCGGTTATAACTGATGAAGAACTGAGGTTTGAGCTAAACTTCAGAGATTTAAGTTTAGAGTCTGGACATGGCGAGCAAGCGTGGTGTACTTGGATAAGAATAGCTAAATAAATAAATAACGTTATATACGTTATATTCTGCCCCAGTTGTCGGTTCGCTTCTGCCGAGAAAAGAAACAGGGGCGATATTCAGATGACCTGCTACTGCTGAGCCCAGGGGGATCATGGGTAGCGTAGTTCCCCTCTCCAACCCTCGGCTCTGCAGGCTGTTTTTGGCCCGAGGAGCAGCAGTGAGGGACCGGGGGAGCTTCAGAGGAGCTCGAACGTCGATGCAGGAGAGGGAGAGAGATCAAGGCTGGCGAGCGAGAGCCCGGGGTCCTGCGAGAGCTGAACTGAAAGCCGCAACCAAAGCGCTGGCATTTCGGCTTGCCGAGGCTGTTTTTAGACCCCCCTGGGTCTCAGGGGGAGGCTACAGAAATCAATTCACTTCCCCTCGACAAAACAGAACCATCCCATAATTATCCCTGAGGATGGAAATTGCTGAATATATGATGAGGACGTTCACCCGGGGCCAGAAGCTTTATTATAACAATCCACATATACTGTAGGTATGAATGTATGTATGTATATATACACACTGACCAGTTCATATATATATATATATATATATATATATATATATATATATATTGTTTTATTACGCTAACACACACACACACACACACACACACACTTGCACAGACTCTCTCAGAGGTGCTGTCAAGACCTCCTGTTCAAACCCGCCCATTTATCCAGTCGTTTCCCTTTACACACACACACTCTCTAGATCTCGGATACATATATATATATATATTTTTTTTTTTTAACAGAGAATCCTCAGCGTCTCTGGTTTAAGGTAGAAGCGTCAGAGTGTATGCGCGTGAGCATGTGTGTGCGCGCGCATTAGAAGCCAGGCTTTAGTGCTTAAGGCCAGCTAGATATGGAAAGTCTCTCATTGATCCCGGGCTCGGCCAGAAATGCCAAACAGGAATCAAACTCTCACCTCGCAGCAGTGCACGGTGGGAAAAATCGATGCCAATCTGACAGACCAGGCAGTCTGTTAACACCGCACCCTTCAGGGACTCCGCTCCATCCTTCAGTATTGTGTGTGTGTGTGTGTGTGTGTGTGTGTGTGTGTGTGTGTGTGTGTGTGTGTGTGTGTGTGTGCGCGTGTGTTTGAAAGAGAGAGCTGAAGCCTGAGGCCACAATGTTATTGCTCTTACATGCTAACTGGACATCTTTTATTGCCTTTCTCGTTGCACAGGCTTCACAGAGAGAGGAGGAAAAAAAACATGTCTAGGTCTTGTTAGTTCCTTCCAGTCGTGAAAGAAAATGTTACGCAAATGCGGATTTAATGAAACGTCCCCAGCAATCATTTTCTCACTGAATCAGCGAGGAAAGTAGGGCACGAACGCAAGGCGGTGTTGGCTCAGCAGTTAAGGATCTGCGCCGGATTCTGGAAGGTCGATCGAAAAGAAGCACTCGGACCGTGTTCGGCTTCGATTCTGAACACGACGCTCCTTATATAAATGGTTAAACATTATCCTAGCAGTCCGGATTGAAGCTGACATTTGTTCCGCTCCTGTTCCCCAAGTCAATTCTTTCTGCTCTGGTCGATGCTCGGAGTTGCTTTTCTGCTCAACACGGTTGCTCTAAAGAGCGGTTATTTGAGTTACCGCTCAAACCATGCCACAAAACTGCTGCTCGCCGATTCCTGGATCTGATTTGAACCGACGATCGAAGCGACCGAGAACACTGATACTGCTGCTTGAGCGGCCATTAAAGTGGCTGGTGAGAGTGTGTTTCGGGTTATTAATGGTGAGGAAAAGCCACTAGTTTAGTGGAAAACACAAGACTCCACTGCAGGAGTGCTGCAGGAGTATTTCCCTCCGTCCCACCTCGTTAAACTCGAGCCCTAGTTTTATTGCAGAAGAACAGTAAAAAAGGGAAAAGGTTTTTTTTTTTTTTTTTAAACCTTTATAAATTTTTCTTTGAAACTGAGATGAATACTAACAAAAACTAATTTAATGATGGCTCAGATGTTATGGTTTGTTCAGTTTTTTTTGTC
Source organism: Clarias macrocephalus (assembly GCA_011419295.1). NCBI lineage: Eukaryota > Metazoa > Chordata > Actinopteri > Siluriformes > Clariidae > Clarias > Clarias macrocephalus. Next base: position 68,779 of record JAAGKR010002379.1, read on the forward strand.
TGCGTTCCCATTCCCCTTACTTTGACCTTTTTATTATTATTATTATTTTTAACTTTAAAAGAAAAAAAGACCAAACAAATATCACGCACCTAGAGGTGACCACCGCGCTGTGCAGACTAAACAAACAAGCTCGACCAAGTTAAGGGTCGCTCATAACATAACTCACAGAAATAATCAGATTTCTCAGCTGCCCTTTTGCCTTGGCTTGCTTCGGGTCACGATCTCTTGGAAGCTCCCGGAAAATATACTTGAAATTCCTTTACAGAGCCTTCACATCTCATAACCAAGAAAGAAGAGTAGGAACGACCTTGCTGACTTCTGGTGTATGTGTATTTCTGACCGAGTCATGCAGTAAAGATCGGCAGAGTGTTCGTAATAAATACCTTCGCTGTACAACCACCCTGACGACTTACAAGTCAAACCACGTGTACACGATACTGTACAGTAAGCAGTACAAAATGATCCCAGTCCGGTTACATTTAAAACTTCTGTTGTCGCTTATTGGCACTTTCCGTTCGAGGCTCCTGTCTCTCCGGTCACTGCTGTGCAGGTGTGAACGTGTTACATCAGTGAGAACTAAAAATGTATAGCCCACTTGTGATTTGCATGAAAGAAGAGCAGCGTGCAGTGATTCGTGTAATGAGGGTGTGTACCTGGAGCAGAAAAAACTCACAGAAGAGCAATAAACAGAAGTGTTTGGATATCTGCAAACAAAATCTGGAGCGATACTCTAAGGGAGGTGAAAGTTTCTTAAAGAGAATAATTACTGGTGATGAGACACGGATTCATCACTACGGGCCTGAGAGTAAACAGCAGGGTATGGAATGGAAACATCCTCAGTGGCCGACCGAGAAAAAGTTCAAAAGTCGACCATCGGCTGGTAAATTCATCAATGCTTACAATTTTATGGGATTCTCAAGGGACAGAAGTATTGGAACATTATCAGGAAAAAAAGGTCAACAAACAGCAGTGCTTGTTACTGTGAGACGCTTATAGAAGAGCTGAAGCCTGAACTTCGGATTAAACAGAGGACTGATATACAAGGGCGCCGTGATCTCGCGTTACGTCCTACTTCAGCCTACGCGGTCGACACTCTGCAAACCCTTTCTTTTGAGGTGTTGAAGCGTCCCCCCTACAGTCCTGATTTGCTCCGTCAAACTTTCACGTTTGATCCTCTGAAAACAGCCCTACGAGGATGAGGATTCCCTTCTGATGAAGAAGTGAGGACAGCAGTGCATCTGTGGTTCGAAGCTCAGCCGTAAACATTTTCAAATGAGGGAATATGGAAGCTTGTTGACAGATGGACACAGTGTATTGAAAAGCAATGAGATCATGTCTTTGTCTTTCGAAAGTCTTTAAAAGTTAATTAAAATTTGTAATTATACATGGGTATCCTGTGTGCCTTTGGACTGAAGGATCCATTGTCTGAGTCACGCCTCCAGGTAACTGCACAACAATGCTGATGTAAGCGTGTCACATTTGTCTGGTAAACATTTACAACCAGACCCAACAGTGTGCTGGTCTACCCACATCCGGCATGAAATAAGAATAACAAGAAGCTGGGATAAAAGATAAAAGAGTTTGAGTTACTTTCTAAGTGAATTAATGTCCTGGTGGCGGATATGGCTCAGCTGAAATCAATAATTCAGGAGCTGAGACCGTGCAACTCAGAGGCTCCTGCCCTTCACCGCGCCCTCCTTGTAGCTCCACGACCAGTTCACCTCCCACTACCTTATCAGGGGAGCAGGAGAATGCTTTCAGCCCTTTCCGTGAGATTCTTCCAGGCTCGTACTGACCTTGCAGTTGAGCCAAGTTCGACCCTGGCCCTCGTGAGCATCTTAAGAAGTGCCTGGGTTAGCCCACGGTGGTTCTCAAGCACTTCTAACAGGTCGGTGACAGTTACACTAAAGCTGGCAAGTAAAGTCTGAGTCCTAAGCAGAACTGGATGGAATGAATCTGGTCTTTTGCTCAACACAATTTGTTGTGTAATAATATAATATTAGTCTCCTGAAAACACGGTCAGATGTACGATACTGTGGAAAAAGTCTTGAGCCAGCCCTCAATTCTTTATATGAAATTATATTAAGTAGATTGAATAAAAGTATTGGGAACAAATGTGTTGCTGCGACAGGCTGCAAAGAGCCTAAATATACTATTTTGTTTATATAACAATTTCACCAGCGACCTCATTTCCCCTCTCGTCTGTTCCAACCACTGAGCATTCAGCATCACCAGTATACTAATCACCGGCCTGATCATTTGTTATCGTCTGCATCTGTTTCTCACTGGTCTATGCATTAAGTTAGATGTTTTTTTAAATGCTTGAATGATTCATAGGTCACTGCGTGGCTTAACAAACGAGAAACATTCCTCTGAAACTGCTTAGGTACAGCGACTGGACTGAAAACAAGAGCCAAAATCCCACCAAAAGAGAGCCAAAAAGTCCTCTAGGAAGCATGGAGAACTATTCCTAAAGATACTTAATAAAAAAAAATACAAGAAAGTCTGGCTCTTCGGAAGCAAAATATGAAGAAATGAGGGACAAGACTTTTGCACAGAACTGTAGTTTAAGCCGTAGCACCTTACCTGATTTCTCAGTTTTGTTTCAGACTCACCTGTTTGAGAGGCAGCTGTGCCAGCCACGTGTTGTCCAGGATCTCTTTGCGGTGTGTGTGTGGCGCGTCTCGTACCCGCAGATACAGCTGGCGCGCGTTAAGGCCACAGCTCTGACACACACCTTGCTCCGTCTCGAGCACACGGGACCGGGCGTAGTCTCGGCTGGAGCGCAGCTGCAGCTCCTCCATGCAGCTGGCGCTGCAGAACCCGCCTGCCCAGCCGGAGTGCTCCACGCTGGGCTTCTGGCAGGACAAACACAGCGGCGTGCCTCCAGAGTCCAGAGCTTGCAAATATCCTGTCTCTGTTTTCGAGTCCCTGCATTCATAAAAAAAAACAAAAAACAAAGACGCACTGATTAGCTTTGCCAGTGTAGCGGGAGTCATGGTGGTTTGCTCAAGTATCAGTGCTCGATGGCATTTTAGTCTCTTCTTTGTCTCTAGTTTCCACTGCCAAGTCTGGTCAATTATTATTTATATTATTTTAGTTAAAAATTAAAATGATAAGTGATTAATGTACCCGTTATAAAATGGCAATTAGATGAAACGATATGAATAGGATCCGGGAATGTGAAGATTAGAAAAAGACATCCTTGTGATCAGTTTCAGTGATCTCATTCCCACTCTGTAGAAGTGTCCAAGCTTCAGAGGGCTTTTCTGCTCACCACTGTTGTAAAGAGTGCTTATTAGTCATGCTTGCGAAGCAAAGTATCACTTGTATGATCCTCAGGCTTATTATAATTTTTCTTTTTTTTTCTTCTTCCGTACAAACTTTGGCAAGTAACTAGTCCTGTACCGTTTGTTGTAGACCCATGGATGATCGTGTGGCTTTTTCGAGAATGAGGTGCTACGACTTTTCTAATGGGTGGGGTTAAATTGCCCAGAGGCAATTTACCACCCCAAAAAATCCCATAGACTTAACATTCAGACTAACTTTGACGGATTCTAGCGCAGAGCAAGAGTTTTGAAGAGGCTTGCAAGCTGTACCAGAACATACCCCGCAAGGGGGTATACAGAAGGTCCACTGGGGTGCAAGAGGTGCCCAGATTTGCCCCATTGTCATATTATGGTGAAGGAACTCTCCATCGAAACAGGGAGTGCTCACAGTCGCAATGGTACCTTCCATAGACACTTTGAAACTGAACCTAACTCTGGATCCCATTGTTATGGAGACATGGGGGTGTGGGCTCATTTTACTCAGGCAGTCTCTCAGGATCATTGTGAAGCTGTCAAACCATGCCCTAGCAACCACTTTAGAACACCTTAGCAACTGATCCCATAGTCATTATAAAGGCCCAGAGGCCCAAGTTTTGACACGGCCAAGCACCACTCACATTTTCTTCAGAAAATGTACCCATCTATTTTATCCTACTATAGCATCCCGGACAAGCCTGGACGTTTTCTCCTCTGACCTTCTCCATCTCCAGTATGAGGCATTTCTGCCAGCAGATCTGCTGCTCACAGTATGTTTTTCACCGCCCTGTGCAACCACTAGATGTGTGTCTGAAACTCCCAGGAGGTTCAACGCTCGCTGAGATGTTGCCATCTGCCTAAGCATAGTCCCTGAGATCGCATTCCCTGGTATTTAATGTGAAATGATGTTACAGCACTGCATCACTGCCATATGATTGACTGACTGGATACTCCATGTGCTCAGCAGTGCTCGGGTTAATCCTGATCCTGGGTTTCTCCTCCTGAGTCGTGCACTCTTGAGAGACTCGAGTTACACTTATCTGTTCCCTACGATGTCACTATTCTCAAGCATACATCTTTTTTTCCCCTCCCTGTTAGTGTGAGTGTCTTTTACCTTGAAATATGCACACGGGCACTTTTAAGGCTTAACTTAAATCTTGAAGTAATTAAGATCCAATTATAGACCTTAAATCTTTTTAAAGGTACACTATATTCACATTTTTCTGACAAAAACTACCTCTTAAAGGTAAGCGTTCCACTCTGGAGACAAAAAAAAGAAGGTTTTAATGCCCTCGTTTCTAGAAGTATGGCTCAAACTGGATCCTCGGATGCTGCCTGTATGATTCCCGAGCCTGCTTTTGGGGTTGTATTTTAATCTGGTCAATCAGTGGTCTAGAAAACTCGTTTAAATATGATTCATAAACAGCAGTTAGACTGAATCTTTATATATAAGCTTTAATAAAAGAATCACACTGTGACAGCCAAACACAGTGCTTTTGGTCTTCATGCTGCACTGACATTCATCTTCAAAGCGCTGATCTGGCAGAGGATTTTTCTTTTTTTTTTTTTACGTGTTAAAAAGCTAAAACAGAAGCAGCCTTTCATCGAGATGTACGATGAATATGGCTCTCGTAAGAGCTCTAAGAGTGTGGGCGAGCGAGAGGCCGAGGGAGTGGGCTGGCGAGAGAGGGAGTGGGCGAATGCACGAGTGCTTGTTGGGGGGCTTTTCGGTGCCTGAGAGGAAGGTGCTTATGGTGCTGAACTTTATCTGTAAAACCACTGATGATGTGCTTCACAGCAAACACGCTACCTCTGCCCTCTTCAGTCCGTCCTCTCTCTCTCTCTCCCTGTGTGTGCCATCCATCTCTGCTGCACTTCTTCCTTATCTCAGTGTCTCTTTTCCCTTCCTTTAACTGTCTTCAAAATAATATTCATGATAGAAAAAAAAAACGTCCAGACGGTCCTCAGCTAGTCTTAATTTTCTTTCCCTGGTTTCCATGGTAACATCAGTGTGCGCAAGTGTGTGTGTGTGGGGGGGGGGGGGGGGGAGGGGGGGGGGCGTTGTGTTTGCATTTCAGGCACCGGATTAAGCCCTTATCCTGTGCGCTAAGCATTCTCCAGCAGCTCACACACACATACGCACACACACAGGGTTTAGAAGGCCAGACAGTCTGCCACTACACACATAATTACACACGGAAATGTGCTTTTGAAATAAATTCTGAGTGCTGTGCAATTTTTTTTTTTTTTTGCCCACCGTTGCAAATTCATAAATATGTAGCTGTCGGTTCCAGTCTCTGCTCTGCCCTGACCCATGCAGAGCCAGGTGAGAAATATATATCACTATATACATATATTTCTATATACACACTATATCTACATATATATATACATATATACACATACACACACATCACGTTACAACCACAAATGTAATTGTACTTTATGTATTTAAAATTGTGAAGTGAAAGGAAAAATTATAAATGGTTTTAAAATTTTCTTTACAAATAAAACTCCAGAAAGTGTGTCATGCATGTATAGTCAGCCCCATTTATCCTGATACCCAGTTATAACAAATGTGTAACAAATTACCTTCAGAAGTCACCTAATTAGTACAAGTCGAGTCCATTTTTGTGTCATTTAATTTCAGTAGAAATACAGCTGTTCTGTGAAGCCCTCAGAGGAACATTAGTGAACAAACAGCATCATGAAGCCCAAGGAACACACCAGACAGGTCAGGGATAAAGTTGTAGGGAGATTTAAAGCAGGGTTAGGTTATAAAACAATATCCCAAGCTTTGAACATCTCACGGAACACTGTTCAATCCATCATCCGAAAAAATGGAAAAAGTACAGCACCACTGCGAACCAACCAGGACATGGACGTCCACCTAAACTGACATTCCGGGCAAGGAGAGCATTAACTAGAGAAGCATCCAAGAGGCTCATGGTAACTCAGGAGGAGCTGGATCACAGATCCATAGGACAACTATTAGTCGTGTACTCCAGGAATCTGGCCTTCATAGAAGAGTGGGTAAGAATAAAGCCACGGTTGAAGGAACGTCATAAGAAGTTCGTGACAAGCCATGTGGAAGAAGGTGCTCTGGTCAAATGAGACCAAAATTGAACTGTTTGGCCTGAATGCAAAACGCGTATATGAGTGGTGGAAAACTAACACTTGGATAATGTTTTGGATGTGCATGGTGGTGGGAGCATCATGTTGTTTTTTTCTTTCCGCATGGACAGAGCATGGTAAGCGGGACAGAGTTGATGGGAAGATGGATGGAGCCAAATCTGTTAGAGACTGCAAAAGACTTGAGACTTACCTTCCAGCGGGACAGTTACACACACGGGTGAATTTGAAAACCATTTATTATTTTCCTTCCACTTCTTAATTATGTGCCACTTTGTGTTGGTCCGTCATAAAACCCCAATAGTATACATTTACGTTTGGGGTTCTAACGTGACAAAATGTGGAAAAGTTCAAGGAGTATGAATATTTTCCCAAGCCACTGTATGTTTGTATGTATACATATAAGCGGACACACCTGGGGTACGGCAGCGGCTGAAAGTGAGAGTATGCGCCTGTATGAGTGCGGCAGAGATGATGATGATGATAAAAGAGATGAGCGAGAGCGAGAGCGAGGTAAAAAAGGATATGAAAGTGTGTTTATATGCTACTGAGTGTGGTGTGTATCAGCTGGGAGCTGGAACTCAGTGTAGCGAAGCTGAAGGTCTCTGATCAGCGCTTGACTAACAAACTTAGTGGAATAGTAAGCAGCTGTCAGATACAATCTAAGAATCTGTCGCAGACCTGACGGCGCGTAGACACTGGTGTGTGTGTGTGTGTGTGTGTGTGTGTGTGTGTGTGTGTGAGCGTCCGTTCTGCTTGTGTATCTGTATACGTTGCTGATTTATATAGCTCGAGTACCGTGTCTGATACCATATCTTTTTTTTAAATAATATTTGTCAGACTATAACGTACACAATCTATTACGTTCCGGATAAAGAAATAATCTCGCATCCGGAATGAGGAACCGCAGAATCGCTTCTGACTTTCTATGATTTGCAGCGTCGCTGAAGATCCAAACATCTCGGTGCCAATGCTGAGTTCATTAATCCACCAACCGCTGATACGTGATGGACCGACAGAGCAGGTGTGTGTAATAAAGCAGCCAGGAAGTGTTTAAAAAAAAGAAAAACCAAACGTCAGAGCTGCAGTGCAGATATACACTCATACAGCACCAACAAACGAACATACCTCCGCCACGTGAGTGAGGCGGCTGTGCTCAGAATGACTGGAGCCTTCACCGCACATAGCAGGCGATGTGCTACAGTCTTACTGAGTGGCACAAAGTGTTCTGCTAACATCAGCTAGAAAAAGAAAGAGCTTTTTTGGTAAGTGTGTGTGTGTTTACGTGACATACTTATCAGCTTGACTGGGTGATTTCTTGAGAGATGTCTTTATGGAGAAGGAGTTGTCCTTGCTAATGGTGCGTACGGTCCCTCCCTGTCTTTGGGCGGCACTCAGGGATGTCTGAGCCACTTCCTTCTTAGAGAGATATCTGAGAGATAGAAACAAGAGAGAGAGGGAAGTACATCCAGGAGATTAGTCTTAATGTCAGGAAGGTCTCTATGACTGAG
>JAAGKR010002379.1:81726-95833 GCA_011419295.1 Clarias macrocephalus
ACCCCCCTTAATTTTCAGATTCAGTTCTTTCATTTATTCATCTTTAGGAAAATTTTTATCCTGGTCACGGTCGCGGTAAATCCGGGAGGAGTTATCCCTGGGTGTGAGGTGGGAATACAGCCTGGAATAGACACCAGGTCAAATCGCAGGGTATCATGGATAACACCCAGGGGCGAGTTTGAGCAGAAATATGTATTTAAACCAGGGGGACGCTTTTTTACAACCTTATGTGCTTTATGTAATCGCTATTAAAGGACAGGAGTCGCTGTTGTTCAGTGGTTAAGGCATTGCACGGCTGATTAGAAGGTCCTGGGTTCTAACCCAGCACCACAAAGTTGCCACTGTTGGTGCCTTGAGCAGGGCCCTTAACCCCCAACTCTCACCATCAGCTTGTGGTCAGAAATGTGGACAGGCAACCTGAGAACAGTCGCTGCTCATTATGGAAAAGCTGAAGCCTAATTCGAACAAATTCCTAGAAATACGGTGAGATTCTGTATCGTTGCGTCCGACTCGGTCTGGGCGGAGTCTACAATGCGGTACCGATCTCGGACCGGTGCGTCTCAAGACATGTGCTCAGATCAGCTTCACCAGTCTGAGCTAAACTTACCGTTTAAACGGGTGTCTGGAGGATCTCCGAGCGCTTCTGATGTCTCATCGCCCTCCTCTTTTTGCTTTAACGTCGCGCTCTGCGTGATGAGAGGAGTTTGGGGCGTTTTGTCTTCTTCCGAGTCTGAAAGAGTGATGCAGGGACTGGAGACAGAGAGAGAGGCAGAAGGGGAGGGAGATGCAGGAGGGGTTCGAGCTGCAGGAGGAATGAAAAGAAAAGAAAAAAAATGAAATAAAATAAATGAGAGTATAAGGAAAAAGAAAAACAACAACAACAACAACAGCACAACAGATTTCTAAGCAGCTTTGGACATGGTCTCATGGTCAGGGGAAGTAAAAGAAAATCCCCAGCGTTTCAGGGAAGCTCATGAGGCTCAGTCTGATCCGCCACAGACCACAGACACAGTTCTGGCAGCAGTCATGAATAAAATTCGGGCCATAATTAATGTTGGAGTTGTTAGTACATCGAGGCTCGGCGTCGAGCAGATGCTGTGTGTGCGTGTGACGGATGGGCTTCAAGTCTGTCTGACGCACAGTGTGTCTCGTCCATACGGCGGAGCGAGACGTGCTGAGAAAAAGACGACTGGCTCGTTGAGAGCGGCGTTACTCTTTCATTTCCTTTCAGAAAACTTTCGCTCGTCCATTGCATGCGGCTCCGGAGCAGAACTCGGGACAGAGAATCATTTCATCTCGGCTCTCGCTCTGTCTGTCACTCTGGCTGCGTTTCTCTCCTTTCTGGCAGCCTCATTTTCTCCTTCGCTTTTCTCCTCCCCACTTTGGCTCTTTCACATGTCTGTCTTTCACATGGACTCTTTTGTGCCTTTCTGTCCACCCTCTCTGTCTCTGTCTCTATTCCTGACTTATACTCTCTACCTCTCTCTAAATCTTCCTCCATCTCTGAGGCCGTCTCCTTATCTGCCTCTGTCCCCCCATTAGTCTTCATTCCTCACTCTCACTGCCTCTTTCTCTCCTAGTATTTCCTTTTCATTTCCATCACTATCTCTCACTCTCTCTAGCTCTGTCTTACTCTCTATGTCTCTCCATCTCACCTCTACTGTCTGTCTCTGCCTCTGTCATTCCGTCTCTTGCTGTCTGTCTTTTAGAAGAAGGTAAAAATGTCATAAAATGATCATATCCCCGCAAATGTGCTACACTAATGAACTTATGCACTAGTGCTTGGATACCATCAATGTAGAAAAGTTTTCCTAGTACACCTGAACCATGATCAGACTCCAGGTAGTCCCCGACTTATGAACGAGTTCTGCTGTGGTCGCATGTTCGTAAGTCGGATTTGTTTTCAAGTCTGACAATGTGAGCCTGTCTTATACTTTGACTAAATCTGTGCCCTTTCTCCACACTGTCATCATTTGGCCAAAAAAAACGTAATCGTGCCTAAGGAAATAAATCTCCCAGAGAAATGTTGTCTCTGCGCCTTTAAATCGCAAGGGAAATCCCAGACGGCATTTTGTCTCAGAGCTGTTTTCCACTGTATTGGACTGTGAACTCTGTTTAGTTGAGGATTTTCCAAAATTAGGATTATTCACCATCAGAACAGCTTTACAGGACAGACATTTTCTATTATCGTGCTCCTGGACTGATTCTCTGAAACCAGTGAGGCCGACTCCCACACACCCCCTCCAGCACACACATATATACCGGTTACATAAAATATATCGGACATTTTTATAAATTACACTTACACACTGAAAATATTGTATTTAATTGTAAATATTGGTATCTGGTGCACTGCAGTGTCTATTTATGTACAATACATGCAAGCTACTTCTGATTGAACCGGAAGTAGAACTGCCTTCCGTTCGTAACTCGAATGTTCGTAAGTCGAGGACTACCTGTACCTGTTGCTCGCTGGCCTCCCAGGAACTCCTTTAATGGCCCAGACATGTGGAAATGTCTTGTAGCGAGGTCAGGACTATACCGGGGATGTGGCAATAACTCCCAGCCGAGTTCCAGTAACGCGCAAGTGATGATGGTGAATAATTGTGTGTACAATTCCCATAGTGACACACATGACAGTACTGTGCTTGAAGTAAATACTGATATGTTTTTATCCCTTCATTCACCAGAAATGTCGTTACAAATCCCAGTTTGACCTGAACAACACCTTGTATAAAGAAAATATACATTATATATATTAGACATACACTCAATATGAGGATAGCTGTGCCTTGATTATGATTGTCTGAATGGACAGAGAGGCAGTGGCTCAATATTCATAATCAATACTCTCTTCACACTGTGACCGTTTCTCCACTCGCTATTTGCGTCTGCCTCCCTCTGTGCCTCTTTCACCTCTCCTCACACCTTTTCACTCAGTCAAAGGTCACTCTCACATGCATCTCCTGAAATGTCAACTGAACTCACAGGCGGCGCGGTCGCCCTCCTCGGCTCTGATGAAAATCGGACCTGCGTGTGGTGAGCACAGAATCCCGGGCTTTGCGTTATTCCGTCAGGAAAAGCCACGTGGAAACGATCAAAGCGGCATCTTTCAATAATCTCACCTCTCTGAGTGTTAGGTCAATAAACGTTTAAAGCCCGCGGTATAGTGACAAACTGTTTGATATGCTGAGCAAAAAAGTATGCGTTTTAAGGAAGTGATGCACAGCCTGAGGATATAGCTCTTCCTTAGTATTACAAAAAGATTTTAAAAAAATAACATCCGCCTCTCTTTAGTTTAACGTGAGAGAGAAGGAGCGAAATCTCCATCGTAGTCGCTCGTATGAGAGAACGCGGCCATCGATGAAGATAAACGGCCTCGTTAAGGATGAGCTTCTTTCCAATAATATGCGTTAATAAACTGAGAAGATCTCAGCGCTGAATTAGTGAATAAGGTCATTAGATACGGGATCGCCTAAAGAGAAAGAAACACCTAAACTCTCCACAAACGGTGCAGTGTGGGACTGCGTAAATACCACAGGGATGCGCGCGCGCGTGTGTGTGTGTGTGTGTGTGTGTGTGTGTGTGTGTGTGTGTGTGTGTGTGTGTATATAAAGGGATGAGCAGATCCTGGAAAGAAAGACAGGGAGTATTTACAGGAGTATATATCAGAGGATAAGAAAGAACACACACACACACACACACACACACACACACACACACACACACACACACACACACACACACGATCTACACACAGGGACACCTAATCTGTTTTAAACTGCTCAGAACTTTCCCTGCTATCAGAATAGTTGTGCCTAAGAAGCCGTTTCGATCCATCCATCTGTCCGTCCATCTAGGAACCTCTGTAGTCCAACTAGGAACCTCTATAGACCATCTAGGAACCGCTGTAGTCCACCTAGGAATCGCTGTAGTCCACCTACGAACCGCTGTAGTCCACCTACGAACCGCTGTAGTCCACCTAGGAACCGCTGTAGTCCACCTAGGAACCGCTGTAGTCCACCTAGGAACCGCTGTAGTCCAACTAGGAACCGCTGTAGTCCAACTAGGAACCGCTGTAGTCCAACTAGGAACCTCTGTAGTCTAACTAGGAACCTCTGTAATCCAACTAGGGACCGTGGAGACCAATGATGACGTTGTTTGTACAGCCTTGTTAGGACCTCTGGTGAACATTCACACACTACGGGCAATTCAGGAACTCCAGTTAGCCTGACCTGCATGTCTTTGGACTGTGGGAGGAAACCAGAGTACCTGGAGAAAACCCACCAATCAGGGAGACAACATGCAATCAACTGCATGCGCACAGACCCCGAGGTGGGAATCGAACCCGGAGCCACCGTATTAACCCTTTGCATCTTCATAAACGAAATAAAACAGGACAAAAGTCAGCCATGGCTTCAGAAATCAATCCACACTGTTACTTGTGTTTTTTTTATTTTTTTGTTTTTTTTACTCCATTTAGGGCACTGTGACTACACTACATCTTCAAAGGTAGCGTCAGTAACTTGGGCAAATGTTAGCTGTTCCTGTCCCTCCCTCCAGTGTTGCCTCCCGAATCCAGAAATAGCTCCACCCGTCCTGACTGAACTAGAACACCTGAATACCAGTGCGAGAAGAGGAGCGCCATGACAGGCCATATGTTTTACGTGCGGAAGAGACGCCGGGACGTCCTGCTTATTCTTCTGGAATACGTCTGGTTTAATGAAACATTTATGAGAACGTAGTCAAACATACACACATCATGTTGTAAGCTAATGAGCCTAACATTATATGAATGTCATCTGTGACTTTGAGTACTTGCATGTCTGCTGCATGTGTGTGTGTGTGTGTGTGTGTGTGTGTGTGTGTGTGTGTGTGTACCTCTCTGCGCTCGTGGCGTGTCGCACATTTCGCAGCGCAGCAGCAGGCCGCTGTTGGAGAACGTACAGACCGGGCAGCTCCACTTCTGGCTGTGACGGGGGGTTTGCGGTCCTGCCGAGAGCCTGCGTGGTGCACCGAGAGACGTCATGGGACCGCTCTTCCCCTTACGGTGAGACAATGGAGCAGCCTGCTTCAAACGTTTCACCTGGGGACAGAAATCTTCTTCCTGATTGGCTAAATCAGGGCTGCGGCTGCGGGGGCTTTGATTGGTGGCTCCCCGCTGGTCCTGTGAAGGTGTACCGGGAGAGCCGGTGACGGACGAGTCGTCCGTTCTCTTCCGTTTCTTGTCAGAGCAGGGAGAGAAAAAACTGCGGATGTCGTGCTGTTTGTCTTTCTCGAACTGAAGGGAAGTGGAAAATACGGTTTAAAGTAATCATGTAAATCAATAAAAATGTCTGTTCCTATAGAAGAACACTCTTGTCATAAAGGAGTAGAGAAGGCAAAAAACTCTATACACACTTGCGAACAAGAAAAACTTAAACAAATATCTGAATACTAAATTTATTGCGCTCTCTTATACATTGATATATACAATAATAGTTAATATTATATGATATTAGCATAATATACAGTACATCATACTTTTTTTCTTTTCCTGAACTGTGTATACATTTTTTTGGCTGACTATATGGGAATCCCGGGGATGACGCGATACAATATTATCATAATACATACTGTAGGTGCTGATTGCGATGCTGTAAGTATCATGATTTTATAAATATCTTGATTCATTATTTATTTTCCTTTGTTTTGATTTTGTTACAATTATTAATATTTTACCACATCAAATGCAAACATATATAAATGATAAACGTGATGCCGTCACAGTGAACTGTGGATCTTTATACTTATCGGAAAGTTCCCAGATGCACTGTGGGCACTTGCATGTATTATAATTGTTCTTAAGACTTACATGTGAGAAGAAGACGCCGTCTTTATCGTCCTCGGCATCGCCTGTGATGCGGTCGCTCGGCGTCCAGGCCTGGGCGAAGTTCAGAAAATCCCACTTCTCTTTATCCGCTTCGTCCGCTTTCAGGTAAGCCTTCCTTCCGTTCAGAGTGCTGCCCGTCACCGTTTCCTAATCGATAGCGACAAATCGGTCATCTTCTCATCTCAAACTCACTAAACGAGTCTTTAAACTATTTCATCATAGGACGTTTATGTTCTTAGTGACGTTTGAAAAAGTTCAGATCCTAGAATTGGCTGTGTCCGGGTTCATCAACGTACTGTACACCTTATTGGAACGTTTGCCGTTTATCTACAGTCTCATGCAAAAGTTTAGGAACCTCTATATAAATAACACATGTTGGTGATTTTTTTTATTGAAAAGACGTTAACACAGTCTCTCTCTTGGAAATGGAAAAAATGCACAATATTTTCAGCAAACATTGTTTTTTTTTTTTTTTTTTTTGGTGCCCAAACTTTTGCACAGTTCAATAATAATGTTTTTTTTTCATCCTTGTTAAATTTATGATATAAAAAGTAGCTATGCACCAATGTGTGATTTTGAAAAAAATCACCAAAAATTTTATTTATCAAGGGGTGCCTAAACTTTTGCACAAGACTGTATAAAGACCTATACATATGCATGATATGTAAATTCAGACCCCTTCCCCATATATCCACTGCTTATAGAAACTGACTTGTGCTGTTCTGGAGTATTACAGAAACATCTGTTCAGCAAAGATGATGAGTTGATACTGTGCTCAGCCAAAAAATAGTAAGTCACTGGGTTTAACTAAGCAAATGGTCAAGAACCTTCCATTGCATTTTATTTGTCTGTGTATGTGACGAATAAAATTGTCTTTTTTTTTTAATTAATTACTGCAGTGATTAGTATTGTTCAGCTGGCAACACGTGATTTAACCCTAACTGATGCAGTGAGGAGCTTCACATTTCTCAAACAACCATGTCAGAAGACACATCCTGTGGTCGTGGCAAAGACGTTTCACCTGGGGGTCAAATTTATTGTCCTGCATCAAGCAAAGAAAACAACTAAGGAGCTTACTGAAACTACTAAAACGGCAAAGCGCATTATTAAAACCTGGAAGGATAGTGGTGCACCATCATCCTTGAGAAAGGAAAAAATTTAGAATAACTGTGATCGGAGATCACTTAAATGTTTGATGAAAATCAATTGTAAAACAGTACAACAGTAGAACTCGCAGCTACGTTTAATAGTGAAAGAAAGAGCATTTTTAGATGCACAATGTGACGAGAACTCAAGGGACTGGGACTAAACAGCTGTGTAGCCTAAAGAAAAACACTCATTTGTCAGACTTCACACTCACTCACTCATCGTCTATACCGCTTAATCCTGTATTCAGAGTCACGGGGGGCCTGGAGCCTGTCCCAGGAGACTTTGTGCACTGGACAGGGTACCAATCCATCGCAGGGCACACACATACACAAACTACAGGCAATTTGGGAACGCCAATTAGCCTAATCCTCATGTCTTTGGACTGTGGGAGGAAACCGGAGGAAAACCATGAAGCATGGGGAGAACATGCAAACTCCATGCATACGGGGGCGGAAATCGAACCCGGACCGTGGATGTGCAGGGCGACAGTGCTAACCACTAAGCCTCAATGAAATTAATCGGGGGAAAAAAGACTTATATTTGTTAGGGATCATAAGCAATGGACTGTGGATCGCCCATTGATGCACCATCATGCACCCTAGCCTGAGGAGGCAGTACGTAACATACAGAATCACCAGGTTTTTCCATTAGTTAATTTTTTTTTTATACATGGCTTCACACAATAGTCTCTAGAGTTTACATTGAATGGTCAAAAGAAATCACTCTTTACAACCATGGTGAGCAGAAAAGCATCCCCGAACACACAGCTATGTCTAAATGTCTCTGGCTTTGGATATACTGTACGTCCTAAGCCACGGACCCGATTCAAATGTATTCATATTCATACGTAGCATTTGTCTTACAGTACGACTAGACGCATTTTAAATTCTAAACTCCGCTCTATACCGACAAACGTGGCCCACCGTATATACTGTAACTGGATTAGGCTCTCCGAGAGGTGCTACGTATCGAGTTCGGATGCACTTCAACTCTCGATATGATACGCCGGAATTGGATTCTGCCTCACGTGTAATTCGCTTTGGATAAAAGCCTCAGCCAGATGAGTAGGTGTAAATGTAAATTATATGCCCGCGGCTGCTATGTAACAGTCTGGTAAAGCGTCTTACAGGAATGCATAATCACTTTTAAACCTTTCGCTGTCTGTTATCTCGGTAGATTCAGGTGGGATCTTGCATAAAGTAGACTGCAATTATACTTTCAGACAGGATTAACGAAAACGCTTTAAACGCTGCCGGCGGGCGGAGCCGCAAACATACGACAGGGTTTTAGCGGCGCTTAAGATTGTTAGTTTATTAATTTTATACGTTGATCTGAATACATGTTGGGTGTTTTAAGAGTATATTTACAATTCAAATACGGCGGGACGTCCTACTGTAGGACTTGGAGATGATATTGTGATCAAAGTGATAAGATAATGTAAATACAGTACTGGGCAAATAATCGCCAAAGAGAGGCATCTACATAACATTAAAGAAAAAAACTGTAAAAAGCAGTAAAGGGTAATTAATGAAAGAAAGTCAGTAATTGGTGTGATGACCCTTTGCTTAAAATATACTCTCAGGTACAGTTTGTTCAGTTTTATACAGAAATGATCTGCTTAGTTTTCCTGAACATCCTGCAGATCCAGTCACGGTTCTTCTGAGGACTTTGTCTCACCTGCTTCTTTCATCATGCGGCAAAACCCAGAAGATTTCTTTCTTTTCTTTTTTTTCTGAAAAGTGGTCTTTTACATAATGTGCTGCTTTCTTTTCTGCCTTACAGATATTTTCATGTTTTTGGCTGGAATACTAATCTTTGGATGTCAGAAATTTTTTGTTTTTCAATGATTAAATTATGAAGTCATACAGTATATAACAAAGTTTGTACAAAAACTTTTTTGGTGATTTTTGGACAGTAACGTAGCCTCACATTTTTCACGACTTTTGTTCAACAAGCAAAAATTTTAACTAAAGTATTGAAAAAAAATTCACTCCTTAAACTTCAACACTTTAAAACACCAAAACTGTCACAAATGTTTCTTTTTTACAGTATTAAATATTTATATATTCTTAAATATACTTTCATTGTGTTCATTTTTTTTTTATATCTTTCAAATAGTGCTGTCAATCGATTAAATTTTTTATCTAGTTAATCAGTCATAGTCTGTGATTATATATGATTAATCACAATTTTAAAATACTCAGATTTATTTGTATGATAAACATGCAATGTTGGAATAAAGAATATGTTTAACAAATTCATTAGAGGAAACAGATTATGCAGTTTTATAATACCTCAAACATTAACATTTAACAAATGTTGAATTTTAAATCTCTTGAATGGGACTGGCACAGCATGCAGTGACTGGGTTGTATGGGGTTGTGGCAACACACCGACGGCGGGGATCAAACCCGGATCCTCAGATCCTCAAAATCAACAACATAGAGCCTCCGCCGCCTGAGTCACCGCTTCCACATCTTACATTTAATGTATTCTTGAAAAAATAGTTCTAGATGAAAATAGTTTAATCTAGAAACCTTTTATAATGAGACTTGCCAGTCATCTTATCATATGCTTTAAACGCGAGTAACCGTGCTGCGATTATGGGAAGCCATTAGGGTCAAACTCAGTCAGAAGATTAAATTGCGTAAAAAAAAAAAATAGCATTGCATAGCATGACGTCTCTAATTTCAAATAAATTTGTTGTTGTGTTTTTACGAAGATAACAGGTCATGAGGGTTAGACCCAAATCTGTCTACAATGCAGCCGTCTTGGCGAATTGTATCTACACAAAACTGGGTGAGACCTCTAACCCTTTAATGGAATAAATAAATAAATAAATAAACATGGGTTAAAAACCAGACACAAAGTTATGCACATAATTGTGTAGCCTTTGGGATGGAAATGTGTTTCTCTGTAATAATTAAAAAAGGCTGGATGACACAAATGTTCTTTATGGCTGTTTCAAAGGTGACTCTGGCTGTCAGCCCAGAAAGTAGGCCAAATCCCAAATGTCTGCCTGCTCCCTGTAATATATGTGCACTACAGCGTAGTCTGCATAATTGCTATTCCCCTATTTGTTGCACACGACCAACAGAAAGCTGATGTATTTATTGCATTACATTTTTTAAAATAAGGTCACAGAAAGAACGATCATGGCGCCATACTGTATCTACACATCAATTGAACCTATTTTCATCAAATACAGCTGCCATGTGGTGTGTTATGTGCATTAAGTGCTATTCGATTCATACTACAACACCTGAACTGTCTCGACTTCTAATACAGTTAAACGGAGACCGTGTCACTGACCCACCTTCCTGTTCAGCATGGCCCACATGACCATATCAAACGTGCCCTTGGCGATGAGGTAATGAACGTGCACGGATGATGTTTGGCCGATGCGGTGCGCTCGGTCCTCCGCCTGCTTCACGTGACCCGGGTTCCAGTAGAGCTCAGCGAACACCACGTGAGACGCCGCCGTCAGGGTGAGACCCTGAGGACATACACACGTCGGGTTTTATTACAATAAACACGTTAATTACAACATGAAAGTTGGCGTGATCAGCCTTAATATTAAAACAACTGACAGTTCTCGTGAGTAACATTGATTATCTTGTTTTAATGGCGTCGGCCAAGGGGTGTGACATCAACCTCAAAGTTACCTCAGGTGTAAAACTGACCAAGTGTAACAATCTGAGAAACTTCGACTAGAAACAAACTGTGACGTCTAGACGACTGGGCCAGAGCATCTCCAGAACTGTAGGTCTTGTGAAGAGTTTACCCTGTCACGACATCGATCGAGTGTCTGCCCTACCTTGCATCTCAAAGGAAGAAAAGGATATGGTGCCAGATACCAAAGAACACCTTCCGAGGTTTTGCGCAGTGCCTGCCTTTATGGGTCAGAACTAGTTTGGTGTAGGTGTAGTGTGAATTTAACTCAAAGCTTTACACCATGCGTGATGTTACTGTACTGATAAACTGCACTACCACACAGTCATTCACGCATGTACAGTACAGACCAAAAGTTTGGACACCCCTTCTCATTCAAAGAGTTTTCTGTCTTGTGTTCTTTATTGTGTTCTTTAGCCCAAACGCGTCTCTTCTGCTTGTTGCCTGTCCTTAGCAGTGGTTTCCTAGCAGATCTTCTACCATGAAGGCCTGATTCACACAGTCTCCTCTTAACAGTTGTTCTAGAGACGTGTCTGCTGCTAGAACTCTGTGGGACATTGACCTGTTCTCTGATCTGAGCTGCTGTTAACCTGCGATTTCTGAGGCTGGTGACTCGGATGAACTTATCCTCCGCAGCAGAGGCGACTCTCGGTCTTCCTTTCCTGGGCCGGTCCGCATGTGAGCCAGTTTCTTTGTAGCGCTTGATGGTTTTTGTGACTGCACTTGGGGACACTTTCAAAGTTTTCCCAATTTTTCCAACTGACTGACCGTCATTTCTTAAAGTAATGATGGCCGCTCGTTTTTCTTCACTTAGCTGCTTTTTTCTTGCCATAACACAAATTCAACCTCTTTGAATGAGAAGGTGTGTCCAAACTTTTAGTCTGTACTGTATATATCTCACAAGCAGCACAATTCATCATTACCTTACTGCTGTAGCACTGGTGCATTGTTTAAACGTTACGCACTGTAGGTCTGTACAACCTATGCAAATATGTGAAGTGCCTTTATTAATCAATTACCAACTATAAAAGATTAGACTTTAAAAAACCATGGTATAGACACCATAGAGAGTATACAGCGTGCCAAGCCAGCTCTAGTGCTGCAGAGAACTGGGGCGACTTCACACTCTATTCTGTTATACACTCATAATACAGAAACTGCTGCATATTTAAACACCAGCCCGCAGCCATGTCGGCGTCTAAACTGTATTTGCAGTCCCTTCGTGATAGCACATTCACACAAAGACTACAGATATTACAAGAAAGTCTTGTTAGAACAGATGCTGTGTGTTGTTGAGCTGGAAAAACGCGTTTCTAAACGAATGAACACTAGCCAGACGTAAAGTCCAGCTTTCAGGACAGATCCATTACCCTTTACCCTTACAGTGCAGTGATTGTTTCTGTGTGTCTGGGTCATTTATTCATTAAGTCGAGCCTCAGCGAGCACGTAGGAGTGTGAAGACGCGGTGTTGAAGCGCTCGCTTCTGGAATAAAAACACTTAGTCACAACAACACATGACGCACAAAGCCTTTTCTAAATGCAAAAGAACTTTTATTACTGCCAGACAGTTGGGATAAAAATACGCCTCTGCTCTATAAACACATTTCATGACTAATTAGCATGAAGGTGTTTTACAGAAGATAAAACAGTGCTAATGAAGTGGGAGAGGGGGAAAAAAAAACATATGAAAAGGAAGTGTTTGTGTGGATGCGTTTGCGTCTACCTGTCCCGCTGCCTGTATGCTCAGAATAGCCACCCGTGTCTCTGGATCATTTTGGAAGCGGTGGACCAGCTGGATTCTCTCTGCGGAAGGAACGCTGCCATCGATCCTGATATATCCGGCCTGCGAGACGAAAGACATCACACTCACATCTTTCAGTTCGAGGGTTCTGAATAAGGGAGTGATAAGACTCCAATTTAAAACTAAATCACATGATAGCGTCACCGTGTCTTATTCTGCAAGTCTACAACTGGTGATAAAAATAAAATTGTACACTTGCAGGACTACCTTTACTTTTATGGGAAAGTGTTTTACTCCTCTTACACCAGTTATTTACCAGTTCTCCTCACCACCACACCACATCGTGTCCCCAGTTCTACACCCTGTCCAGCCTCACCACCACCACAACACATCCTGTCCCCAATTCTACACCCTGTCCAGCCTCACCGGCACATCAACGCATCCTGTCCCCAGTTTTACTTCCTGGCCCACTTCACCACCACAACACATCCTGTCCCCAATGCTACACCCTGTCCAGCTTCACAACACATCCTGTCCCCAGTTTTACTTCTTGGCCCACCTCACCACCACAACATATCCTGTCCCCAATGCTACATCCTGTCCAGCTTCACCACACCAACAAATCCTGTCCCCAGTTTTACTTCCTGGCCCACCTCACCACCATAAAACATCCTGTCCCCAATGCTACACCCTGTCCAGCTTCACCACACCAACACATCCTGTCCCCAGTTTTACTTCCTGGCCCACCTCACCACCATAACACATCCTGTCCCCAATGCTACACCCTGTCCAGCTTCACCACACCAACACATCCTGTCCCCAGTTTTACTTCCTGGCCCACCTCACCACCATAACACATCCTGTCCCCAATGCTACACCCTGTCCAGCTTCACCACACCAACACATCCTGTCCCCAGTTTTACTTCCTGGCCCACCTCACCACCATAACACATCCTGTCCCCAATGCTACACCCTGTCCAGCTTCACCACACCAACACATCCTGTCCCCAGTTTTACTTCCTGGCCCACCTCACCACCATAACACATCCTGTCCCCAATGCTACACCCTGTCCAGCTTCACCACACCAACACATCCTGTCCCCAGTTTTACTTCCTGGCCCACCTCACCACCATAACACATCCTGTCCCCAATGCTACACCCTGTCCAGCTTCACCACACCAACACATCCTGTCCCCAGTTTTACTTCCTGGCCCACCTCACCACCATAACACATCCTGTCCCCAATGCTACACCCTGTCCAGCTTCACCACACCAACACATCCTGTCCCCAGTTTTACTTCCTGGCCCACCTCACCACCATAACACATCCTGTCCCCAATGCTACACCCTGTCCAGCTTCACCACACCAACACATCCTGTCCCCAGTTTTACTTCCTGGCCCACCTCACCACCATAACACATCCTGTCCCCAATGCTACACCCTGTCCAGCTTCACCACACCAACACATCCTGTCCCCAGTTTTACTTCCTGGCCCACCTCACCACCATAACACATCCTGTCCCCAATGCTACACCCTGTCCAGCTTCACCACACCAACACATCCTGTCCCCAGTTTTACTTCCTGGCCCACCTCACCACCATAACACATCCTGTCCCCAATGCTACACCCTGTCCAGCTTCACCACACCAACACATCCTGTCCCCAGTTTT